>NIVC01000172.1:0-82534 GCA_002269645.1 Macrostomum lignano | reverse complement strand
AAACAGCACTTAAAACCGACGCACAGTTGATGGGCTCAATGCTAAACTGAGAATTGCGGTGAGGCAACTCTGACCTTTCCGCTTGACTCCTGAGTCCTGAGCACATACAAGAGCGCGGCAGTTACTGTACTCAGGTACTTACTCATTCACCTGCTCACCCAGGGTGAACACTAAAAAATATTACGACAATCCCCGGTCAATTTTTTGTGCACAAGCTCCAAATGAATGTGTGGCCTTACACGGAATTCCAGGGGTCAGACGCGTTTTTCACTGAGCTGCTCTACCCAAAGCTGTCGGATAGGACTAAGGATAGGACTAAGGATAGGACTAAGGATAGGACTAAGGATAGGACTAAGGATAGGACTAAGGATAGGACTAAGGATAGGACTAAGGATAGGACTAAGGATAGGACTAAGGATAGGACTAAGGATAGGACTAAGGATAGGACTAAGGATAGGACTAAGGATAGGACTAAGGATAGGACTAAGGATAGGACTAAGGATAGGACTAAGTAGATGGCTATTCCATGGATAGGAAGAGAAAGGTTGCAGCCTAGTGGTTAGAGCGTCGGACTTGCGACTTGAAGGTCGGGGGTTCGATTCTCGATCCCACTGGAACAATTTGAATCCTTGAGCAAGACACTTAACTCTGCATTGCTTCACTTCACCGAGCTGTAAAGTGGGTCCCAGCATTAGCTGGGGTAATTGAGGGTGTGTGGCGACCCCCCCAGTCCTTAAACTGAACAGCCGTACTCAGCCTTCAGATGCGCCGCGCAATGGCTGCGGCTGAGCTGTCGGTTGTACATCTCGCCCAATCGAGGCAGTTGCAATCATATATAATGGATAGGAACTTCTTATAAACGTTTTTCTATGAAGCAAGACAGTAAAATCCAATGTTTTTTTAAAAGAATACTCATTGAAAATCCTGATCAAGGAACGAGAAATTCGGGGTGCCGATGTACTTTGGTAGACACAGCTGTCTGTCTTCGGCGTGACCGAATCAGGGGAGCCGGCACAAGCCAGCAGGCAGTTGATAAAACGCCAAGTGAGCGCCTCTGCTCTCTTTTACGAGCCGTAGGGTTGCCTGTAGCGTGGGCAGTACAACTCGGCGCGGATGATCTCGTCGGCCAGCTGCTGAGTCGCTAAGGACTTAACGGGTCACTTGGACGAACCAGGCAGTTTAGAAGCTGATACACACAATGGTTCTTATTTCGTTTCTTTTCGAAAAAAGCAATTCGTCACAACTGTTAAATTTAATTGTAATTTAAGAGCATTTTCGAACCATTGGTATGAAAAGTGTGCTCCGAAAAAGCGTGTTGAAACTCACTTTGTTTAAATGATGATATTCATACTACAGTTTATTTACTCGTATTTATTTAGTTTGTTTTTTCAAGCTCCTTACAAACTCCGTTCAGCAAAAGCCGTGCTTTTTCATGATTTTTGTTATAATATCTAGTGATAAAACGCGTCGGGCTTAACACAGGCCGCACACAGCTACAGTATTATAAGTGAAGCAATACGAAATAGAAAAGTGTAAACTTGTGGACGACAAAAAGTACATTCGATATTCGAATAATTAATTCACTTCATAGTTATCATAGTTGAGAATGTTGTTCCACTGAATGCAGAAGGTTTTTCGCGTTTAGACAGAAAAAATACTTTACAGATATTATGCGACAAATACTACTCATAGTGGAGGATTGCGAGTAATACATTCAACATAAGTTTTTTTATGTTGTTAATGCTGTCGAAAAATTCCGTTTTAGGCAAGTAACAAATACGCGTTAGCGTCATTACAGTTAGCGATAGGTCGTTGGTGTAGCAGAGTTTTGATACCGAAAAAACTAACGACATGAAATTGCACAGATCGGCAAAATAGTCAGTCTGCTTCTTGAAAAGGACGAATGATGAATCACAATGTTTGCTTTACTGAATCACAAATGATTTATGGTAGGTATCGAGAATACACTAGCGGAATAATAGTAGATTGATGATGAATACTCTAGAATCTACAGGAGAAAGCGATAGATGACTAAGAGCCAGTCTACTGGAGCGAATGTAGGAAAACCTCAGGTGGATAGAAGTACATGTACATGCAAACAAACACGCTCAATTTGATTTGCTCTTACGCACAGACAAGTTAACCATCAACTGCATTCGTCTTTAAATAAGAATTAAATTCAGATTGAGTTAAGATGACTTTGTTAAGTCGCCTCTCGATTTGTTAACGGCTTAGAGTTGAACCCGAGCCGCCGCACGTGGCCTGATCCAACTCAACCGCCCCGGCGCCTGCTCCGACTGCACTATCAGCGGATGCACCGACTGTGCCGGTTCCGCCAGCCGCGTCGTCGGCTTTGTTTGGCGAGTACTGGTACAGCGGCGCCGAGTCCATCAACAAGTCCGCCGCGTCGGCTCGTCCGAGCTCTTTGAAGATCCCGATCAGCGCCCCGATGGTGCCGCCGGGCTCTTTGCCCCATTCGTCTAGGATTTTAGCTGTGCGACTCCGCAGCCACTCGTTGCCGCTGTCGATATTTGGGACGCTGTGCGTCATGCCCAGCCTGACGGCTAGCAGGCACCAGTCCTTGCCCAGAGGGTCAACCGGATCGAACATGCTGCACAGACGCTGGAAGGACGGCGTCCTCAGACACGACAGGTGCAAATCCGGGCCCAGGGTGAGCTGGGTCAGCAGCTGTCGGTTGCCGAAGCACAGAAGGCTCTCCAGGCTCTCCAGGACGAGGCCGTTCTCGAAGTTCACCATCACCTCGGATGAGGAGGGCGCGCTGTTCCGCTGGTCCTCAATGGCACGAAAAATCACTCCTTGGGGCACTGCAATCGCCACCTTGGAATGATTACGAAGCTCCTTAGGGCTCAGGACGGACACCTCGTACTCCATGCTGGGGCAGGTGTCCTCAATTGTCTGCTCGATCAGATTGACCATATCCTGGTAGATGCCGAACAGCAGCGGCAGCTGTTGACGAGGTCCTCGAGCTCGAAGGCGGATAACCTGTTTGAACGGTAAAGGCTTCAGGTCAGATAGTTCGAAATGTACATGAAAAACTTGAAGTGCTCATAGGAGCATAAATTATACGCTCATACAGCGTATCAATGCCTTAAGACAAAACTAACCTGATCGCATTCCTCCATTCGCAGCATGCACTCAACACCGGCCAGTGACAGCTTGGAGCCGTGGTGCCACTGGAACAGATCAGCTTCGCTAAGCACCGGCGAATGTTGCTCGTCCTCTTTGTCCACTTTGAGGCTGCGTCTCAGGCTGCACTGCAGGCGAGGGAAAATGTGCACCAGCTGCGACTTGGTCGCCCGCATCTGCATGCCAGCGTAGACTGACGCGTCGTGGCGTGGCTCCTTCTCCCAGAGGCCGCGGACACTGTCAAGAAAGTTTAGGCAGGGGAACTCGTACTGGACCTCATCTTCGACTTCGACCTGTGTGCAAAGATCAAGGGCAATCAGAATTCGCAGCAGTTGATTGGCCTCGGTGCCAGCAATCATGAACTGAATGTCGTCCGCCGTGAAGCTGCCAGTGACTCGCGCCTGAGAGATGTTGTCCTGCGAAAGAAGAAAGCCGAGAACACTGGAGCACAGCCACTGCGGGCTGAGCACGATCATATCGTGACCTGCGTCGGACTCGAGATAGATGACCTCCCCTGTGTACTGCAGCTCCTGGATCAGGTCCTTTAGGTGGTCCTCGCTGCACAATGGGTTGACCTTATTACGGACAGTTTCCACGAACTGCTGCCAAGTATATACGGGAAACTGGGTGCTGCAAACCCACTCGGAGATGCGGCTAATGACGACGTCTAAGAAACCATTAGAAAACGGCAAATGCCGCAGAATTTCGGTGCGCCAGTCTCCGAGCTGGCTGCGCAGGGCTTTCATTTCCGGTGACATCGCTTCGCTAGTGTTTACAACGAATACTCGATCGCAAACTTCCAGTCGGTAGCGCGTCAGCGCAAGCACCTCCTCTAGGATGCGATCGGCGTCGCGATTCTCCAGCAGACCCTCGGGGTTTCGCAGTCCCGCGGCGCGGTCGCTGTGCGTGCCCACCAGGACAATTCGAGCCATGCTCTTCGGCTTGCCACAGAACCCCAGCGGTTCCCTGGCTGGAATGCGACCCATGACGAAGTGCACCCAGAACATGACTTTCTGGCGCATCAACTCAAAACTGTCCATCAGGTTTAATAATATTAAGTGCACGCAAGACGTGTCACCGATGAAGTGATCATAGAAAAGGTAGTACGGCTGATAGCCTGAGAACTCCCAAACGGAAAACTCTCCAGCTCCTGTGATTCCAACATTCTGGACATAGATTCCTTTTGTATAAGCCTCGTGAGCCGCTTCGAAGTTCATCTCCACAGGCATAGTTCTAGACCGCATAGAGAACGTCTGGCTTTCCTCGTCAAGGCTGTTCGCCTCGTCCTGGCTTTTAAACTTTTTCCTAAAGAAACCGGTGATGGCATTGGACCGAAGACTGCTTATCAGCGACGTCTTGCCGGACGCGCTGTCGCCGAATACCTTGAGCTTGATGCGGGGCAGCGGGCGCTGTGTTGGTACCAACTGCTCCACGCAGATCGCTCGTCGTTCTGGACGCATCTTGCCGAGCAAGCTTGCAGTCAGTGTGTGGCCCTGGGCCAGAGCCATCACATCGGGCAGGACGCCGTCACGGCTGGCCAACTGGGGACTCGCTCCGGCCAGCAAGAGGCAACGGACAAGCTCCAGGTGGCCGGCTCGTGAGGCGATGTGCAACGGCGTGACGCCCATTGCATTGTATACGTCCACCCGGCAGCCGTAGGCACAGAGGGCCTGAACCACGGGTAAGAGGCCTTCCCGGCAGGCCAGATGGAGCGGGCACTCTCGCTTCTGATGATCGACGTGGTCAATAGGTGCTCCGGCGTTGATTAGCATGAGCGCGATGGTCGTCTGGTGGCGCTTGATAGCGTGCTCAAGTGGCGTCCAACCGACTCGATCCTCAACGTAGATGCGGGCGCCGGCCTGCACCAGGGCGCGGACGCAGTCGACACTACCGACAGCTGCTGCCGCGTGCAGCGGAGTCTCCGCGCATCGGTCCTGCGCATTCAGATTGGCACCGCGGGAGCCGAGGTACTCTACCACGCTGGCGTGGCCCTTCTTGGCGGCCAGATGGACTGACGAATCACCGTCTCGCGTCTGGCCGTCCAGGCAGACAGCGGCTCGTTCAACAAAGAATCGAGCGACGTTGAGGTCGCCTAAACGGCAGGCCAGGTGCAAGCCGTTCTCGCAGGCCTTGTTAAGCTGGTGCATATCGACGCCGCGCTGGTGAAGCGCCTCTAGGATTGGCAGCGAGCCTGTCGGCACGGCGACATGGACGACGGTCTCGCCGCTACGATTGCGACCGTTGAGCTCCACGGTTGGCGGCAGGATGAGCAGCTCCTGCTTGACCCGGTCGGCGTCGCCGTCCTTAGCGGCGAGGAACAGGCCGGCCAGTTGAAATGGCTCCTCATCGTCGTCTTCATTTTCCGCCGAGGCCGGCTGCTGTTGGTGCTGGGCGCTGTCGTCCGAGAGTCCCAAAATGTCAACCGCGGTCGCCATGTTCCTTGATGGGGCTGCTAATCCCTTTGAACTCTTTTAGAATTTTTTGATTCTAGGAACCGTGGTGGGAAGCAAAAAAAGCTGCTGCTCTCCGACTCAGCGCTTATATTTTTCACCCATGTACAACTGAGTTTTGCTGAGCGGAATCAGAAAAGGGGAGAAAGCCCGGGGAGAGAGGGTGGCGTGGTCAGTGCTTCAAACTGTGCACGCAGAGGAGAGCGGTGGGCTAGGAATTTGTCGGACTCCGTGACTGCCTTTCACGCACTGCAAATCCCGTACTCCGCTGTCCCCTCATCCAAGCCAACAACAGTCCTCACTCCCAACTCCCACTCCCCATCCTTCCCTTTCTGCACCCCTTCTCAGCCAACCCCCCTAAAACTCTGCCTACTCATTTTGCAAGAACCCCTCCCGGGAAGATTCATTCGTAGAGGGAAGAGAGAAAAGTAGACTAGAAGTACTTAGAAGAGGGCGAGGGAAGAATGAAGAAGGCATTGTACGCGCGCGTTTCAGGTCGTCGCAATCCAGGCCAGAGAGTAGAGAAGGGACAGCGTAGATCAATATCTGGATGCGGGGGAGAGTAGAGGGAGAGGGGAGAGAGGGAGAGTGCGACAGGCGTTATTTAGGTGATCCCTACATTTAGTCCGCATTTCGGTTTCAGCCGCCTGATTTATTTCCAGACTGCTCCAGACACCGACCTGTGAGCTTCCTAATCTATTTACTAAAATATTAGCCAAAACTACATCATAATTATGGCCTGTCTGGCTCATAAATAATTTCGAATATTTTTAGACGCTCCGCATGGATTTGGGTCTTATAGATGGTGGCAAACCCAAGGCCATGAAGGGCCTTATCCATTTTTCGTTTCATGGGGAACATTCCACTGGTAGAATACATACAAAGGAAGCAGTGAAGATTACACAGGGATATTTGTCTAGTTTTACTTAGACCTGTGCATGTATATTAAAGGACACATTGTCCGATTAGATGGTCGGTTTCTTTTCAAAGCTTTGTCGCCTCTCTGTAGCCATTTTTAACGTAGCAAGTGTATGCAGAGTTGAAGAAAATTGATTTTTTTTCGCGAACTCGATCACCTGAAGTCCAGACAGGAAGATAAGGCTTTTTACTAATTTTAGACCTTCTCTTGTTTGGCTTTCGTTTTCCATTTCATTTCATGGGACTTTTCGGAATTAAGGAATTTGACACTTGTACACGTGTAAAAAGTGTATGCATGTGCAAATTTGTACGTCATGTCTTGGTTGTCGGTTTCATGTACTAATTCAAAGTATACATGTATAGCTATTCGAAAGATATTTAAACAGATGACCTTCGAGATGAGCCAGGGTTCATCAACTCAAGGACGTCCTTGCATGATCCATGATGAACAAATGTTTTCCTAGATAGGAATTAAGCTTTTCTCCTGAAAGTCGTGTGCTTGACTCCTGGTGGAATTCTGTATGTCAGTATGTACAGTGTGTTAGTCAAGGACAACTCAAGTAGGACGAGAAACCACGTTTCTTGGAAAATTTTAGGAGGCAGGTTTTACCGAAAAAATACATTACGGAGATAGGAGGTTTTCATTTTTTCAGCACAAACAAGCTATTGCTTTTGATAGGATTGAGGCAGACCCATTGTTCATTTTTTGATGTTTTTGCCTTTCTTATAGCTCTATTAATAATCATAAAGTTTTTCGATCGTTTATAAAAGTAGGATTCTGTGTAATTTCGCTTAGCTCCTCGTATCTCTGATCCTCGTTTCAGTGTGTTATTATATGATAAAATAGATTCATCAAACCAATGAATCAAGTTGTGCCAATTTTATGATTTCGTACTCGTACATCAAATTTCGATAGGACGTACATCATAGGATATAAAACTGAAATAGAATCCTAGCTAGAATCCTACCCAGTAAAAGCTATGGGGGGGGGGGCATGACAGTGCTTTGTTTCCCGCCACCACCAAACCGATTATGACCCGTTGTACTGGAAATCAATAAATTTGCTTCGGGCGCCAAAACATGCACAGCGCCTGCTGCGGCATCAAAAAATGAGCCAAGTGCTGTCTGCTGCTATCAAAAGATAAAAGATTGGGTCTGTCTCCTATCAAAAGCTATATAGTTTTAGTGCTGAATAAATGAAGCCTTCTATCTCCGTGAAGTTTTTTTTCGGTAAACCTGCACCTCCTAAAATTTTTCAAGAAACGTAGTTTCTCGTCCAGGCGCGTCGCCACCGGGAGCGGGGGGACAGACAGTAAAAGCTATGGGGGGGACATGCCATGCTTTGTACCCCCCAGCCCAAAATGAGTGCCTGCGACGCTAAAATGAGTGCCTGCGACGCTAAAATGAGTGCCTGCGGCGCCAAAATGAGTGCCTGCGGTGCCAAAATGAGTACATGTTGAATTCTTGGCATTATCCCCCCACCATAAAATCCATGGCGACGCCCCTGTGATCCCGTCCCTCTATACTTGAGTAGGCCTATAGTCCTTGGAAATCTTGTGGTTTTTCTCGAATGGAATAAGCGATTTTTTTTATTTCAGACGCCCAGTTTTTAGGTTACAATAGTATTTGAGTAGCTGTTAGGGGCGTAGCCAGGAATTTCCTACGGGGGGGGGGATACACCAAGGTGAATTTTCTACAGGGGGATACACCAAAATAAAAGTGCAGGGGGGCCGTAGCCCAGCGGTAGCGCAGCTGCTCTGGTGAGCCAGCGACCCAGGCTCGATTCCAAGTGCAGTCACATTAATTTGGGGCTGAATTGGAATCTCGGCTTGGCTCTGCTCGTGCAATTAACGGCCTTGAGAGCCAACCCCCCATAATGCCTCTCGCCGGTTGTGTGCCTATGTCGCTTAAAGTGCGCCAGGGTGCACACAACCTCCCTGCCTCTAATAAAAAAATAAAAGGTAAAAGTGCCATGACAGAGTCACGTGGTAGCATGTATAGCAACAAAGGGCAACACAAAAGTTTTGGTTAGGCTCTTCGGGGGGTATACATCCCCCCTATCCCCCCTCCCTACGCCCCTGGTAGCTGTAATCTAAGGGGAACATAATGCGCAGACGTACCGGCACTTTGGATCAAAGATGTACACGCACATGTATATTAAACAAAAATTATGATTGCTTAAACAAAAGTTTACTCTTATTTTCTTAGCATGTGATAGCTCATTTAGTAATTTGCTATTATTAACAGAAGAATCATAAGCAGACACTGCATATATACTAGAGCCTTGAATTTCTCCACTGCGATAGGCCTAATTGCAATATTTCAATTTCAGATTAGGCGATCTTAAATTTGCATGGCCCAGTTAAGCAGCAGAGAAAGCGAAAATTAAAAAAATCATTCCTCCGTTTTTGCAAACTAGACGACATGATACTTGACAATATAACAATGAATTGAATACTTTTAATTAAATTTTGTATTTTTTTCTACCAAATATTCTACTTATTACTATATTGCACCCTATAAAATAATACCCTCTTTATTTTGTAATTATATTAGAATTATATGCCAAAAAGGGAAAATAATAATGCTTTTACTTTAAATAACTAAGTATCATTCATTTTTTAAGTTGATATGCTTTTTTAGTTTTGTAAAGTCTCTCCTTTCATTTAAAGAAACTCCAGTGTACAAAAGTTATTTATTTTTTATTAACATATTTTATAATATGTAGATTATATAATTATTTCTCTTAGCTATAGTATAATATATTTGACTTTATTTTCTAATTGTAATAGAGTCAAAATAGACAATTGTTATTGTAATTGTAAGCTAATTGTGATAACCTTAAGTTTTTAAAGAGAGCAAATTGATATAAATTTTAATTTTAATTGCTTAATAATTATATTATACTATAAAAGTTGAATTGGTATATGTTTTTATATTTAATCTTTATAGTGGTTATTTATGCCATAGGACTAGAATTAATGCTATAGGTCAATAGAAAATCAATGTTAAAGACAAAATATCTTTTTTTCATAATTTTGGTTGTAATTATGTTATGATCAAAACTATATATATATTATATAATATCATTGATAGATTTCAGATTTATCTAACTAAACCTTCTTAGCATATATGCTTTATATAGCTGATTGTATATAGCTAGGCCTAATGCAACTTCCACCTCTTAATACAAAGGCCTAATGGTAATGCAAATCTATCTCTAGGGTCCTGCAAAATGACACCCTATCACCATTTCTATTTGTTATCCTGATTCACTATATCGTGCAGCTGGCTCTGCACAATAAAACATCTTCAAATGCCAACTTGCCTCTGACAGCCTAAAGGTCACCCTCTTCCACTTGGCAGTTGAGATAGTGTTGACCTATGGGCTAGAAGCTGTCCCTATGACTAGCACTCGTGAGGTAAGCTTAGAGGCCTGTCATTGTCATCTCCTGCACAATGCCATAGGCATCCAGTTCCCAGAGCATATGAGCAATGCTGAGCTGGTAGCCTGGACCTGCGTGCTGCCCCTGGGTTGCACTTTGCAAAGGCAATGCCAGATATTGATCGGCCACTGCCTATGGGCCAACACACAGGGCACCAGGCCTTCGCTTGCTGACTTGCTGCTTAGCCCACCTTGTGGGAGACTCTGGCAGGGCCAATCACACCTCACCTCTCTGACTAACACTTTTCTCACTGATTTGCAGGCTCTAGGCCTTACCTCTCAGTCTGCAGCTAGGCTGGACTTCGCTGTTTTCTACCAATGGGTACTTCACTGACCCCTGCACAAGCATCTGTTTAATAATAATAATAATAATAATAATAATAATACTATATAGCTAAGCTTAATGCAACTTATGTGAACAAAATTTTCTAAAATTTAAAGGTACTCTTAAAACAAAATGAATAACTTTTTTCATTATATGAAGAAAAAGTGTTGTAAAGTGTGTATGTTATAGATTTTTTATTATAATTCTAATTATAATACATTGATAATCTTATATAATTTAGATAATAACATAGAAACTCCTAAAAGTTGTTTTTTATTAAAAATATTTAATAATGGTTTTATTTTTTACTATTTCAGAGCTTTCATTTGTTTGTTAAAATGAGTAATAATCTACATCTTTTGACACTAACTGCTTATGTAAGTATTTTACTATTCTATATCGTCTGGTTTTTATGTAATGAGTATCACATAAAAATTAAGTTCTAAGCATTATCTATTGCTCTAATTTTTGCTATTATTAATTTTAAAGGATCACAACTATACTATTGGTAGCAGAGGACAAATTTTGTTGGTGAAAGAAGCAAAAAGCCAGTATGATAAAAATGCCCTTTTCAGAGCTTTAATTTAACTCTGTGACTTGAACTTGGCAAAATAACAACTGTGTGTTTTTGTATTACAAACAACTAAACTTAAATTTGTGTAGATTTGATCTAATTGAACACATTTATTTGAATTGTTTTGAATTGACAATAAACATTGACATAGATTTCAAAATAGAAATGCTTTAGACTTTCGCATGTAGAAGCAGCTCTAACACTAGCCTTTTAAGCTAATGGAGTTCATTCATATCTAGTACCCTTAGTCTCTTAACTTTGCAACTGGTATTGTAGAAAGCAAAAGAAGAAGTTCAGCAATCCGCAACATTTGCTGCGCGGTGTCCTGAAGCATGGAGAGTTGCTGCCGAAACCCTGTATTGTCAGAATCTGCTTTGTCAGTGCCGATGGTCAAGGTAATGCCCTGGTTTCCATTGCAGTTTGATAGATCGCTAATCCCCATCTAATCCCTTTGATATGCCGCTAATCCCCACCTAATCCCTTTGATTTGCTGCTAATCCCCATCTAATTCCTTTGATGTGCCGATAATTCCCATCTAATTCCTTTGATATTCCGCTAATCCCAATCCTTCCGATCCGTTTGATGTGCCGCTAATCCTCTACGATTCACTCTGCAGTATGTTTATTTGAAAGCAATTGTCAATAGCTTCCATTCTTGTACACACTGCCTCTCAGACTCGGAGCTCGTCAGCCAAATGATCACCTCCTGCCAATCAGAGCTCGCCGAATATTGCCGTCGACAAAGCTTTGGTCCTGCTCTCAATTTGACATTGATTGACCTCAGCTCTGGAGTCGGTTGTTCAGAACTGGACGATCACAGTCTGGCAAGCGTTCGTCGCGACGAACTTCGTCGATGCCTTCGACAGTCGCGAGGGCCGGCAATTTGCTGGGCGACCGTCGGTGGACCTGGAAATGAAGAGGCTGAAGCGTTCAGAGCGCCGCCAGAGTCCGTGCCCCAGTCTGTGCTGGACCAGCTGGCCCGGGTTATGAATGCCGGAGATGAGGACCGCCTGAGGCGCTGGTACCAGCTGGATGAGAATGCACAGCCTGCCCAGTATTGCCTGCTGCCCGTGAGTGAGATTAGGAGCTGTTATAATTAGCTGCCTACATCAACTAACTAACTAACTAACTAACTAACTAACTAACTAACTAACTAACTAACTAACTAACTAACTAACTAACTAACTAACTAACTAACTAGCTAACTAACTAACTAACTAACTAACTAACTAACTGACTAACTAACTAACTGACTGACTAACTAACTAACTAACTAACTAACTAACTAACTAACTAACTAACTAACTAACTAACTAACTAACTAACTGACTAACTAACTAACTAACTAACTAACTAACTAACTAACTAACTAACTAACTAACTGACTGACTGACTGACTGACTAACTAACTAACTAACTAACTAACTAACTAACTAACTAACTAACTAATCTACTATCTATAGCCAGGACCTGCACCGGAGCGGTTACGAAAATTAGATTTCTCGGTAGTTGCACGTACTCTTTTGCACTACTTGAGTAGTCTGATTTTCGTTCGGCATGGCTGGTTCCAGCAGGTAGTTCCTCTGGATAAAAGCGCTTACCGCGCCCATTGGCTTTCCAGCTGCCTTAATCGTTTCCGGTGATCTTGTGTGCGTGCTTTCAGCTTGATTGGCTGCGGCAAGCAAGCTCGAAAGAGCTCGCTTCGCTCGCTCTTTCTCGCTATCTACTAACTAACTGACTAACTAACTAACTAACTAACTAACTAACTAACTAACTAACTAACTAACTAACTAGACTAGACTACCTGTCCAACTGTCACCATTTCATTCCTCCCAGGTGAGCAGTCGCCACCCAGAATATCTCAGCGCTGACGAACGCGCAGCCGCCGCAGCCGCAGCTGCCTGGCGCTCCGAGGCGGCCGCCCTGCTGACTTCAATGCGAGCCGCCGCTGCCGCCATCGCCGGTCTGGGCGGCCTGCCAACCGCCTGGGCCACCGGGGCGGCCTTTGAAGACGCCGACAGTGATGCTCTGGAATCCTTTGACGACTCCGCCCTGCTCCGGTGCTCCACAGCCGAGGAGTTTCTGTTCTCGGCTCGCAGCCGCATTGAATTTGCCCAGCAGCAAGCGTTTCAGCCGGCAGTGCTGCCGCTGCTGATTGAAGCCGCTGCCGGTCATCTTCGGGTTCGTCGACGTCTGCTGCGGATGGCGGCAATCAGCTGCGAGGATGCCGATCAGGATGGCGCCGATTTTGACGAAGATTTTAGCGCCTGGCGCCAAGCGCGCCGCGCCGTGATGGAATATGCCGCGTCTTCTGGCGCCTCCACTACGCCGCTGCTGGTTGTCGGTCCGCCTGGCGCCGGTAAATCGACGCTACTAGCTGACGCATCCACTCGGCTGACCATGGTAGCGAAGGACTCGACGGTGGTGCTGTTTCGACTGGCTGGCAGCGACTCCGAGCTCGGCTGCTGCGGCGGCATCGTGAGGAGCCTCCTGAGGCAGCTGCGAGGCATCTACGGCGATGAGGGCTTTGCGGGGGAGGACGAGTGAGTCACTCCCTGACTGGGATCCAAATGCCTTCATGTACTCTGATCCCAAATCCCTGGGGTTCTGATCCCCAATCATAGGATTCTGATCCTCAATCATGGGATTCTGATCCTCGATCATGGGATTCTGAACCTCAATCATGGGATTCTGATCCTCAATGATGGGATTCTGATCCTCAATCATGGGGTTCTGATCCCCAATCATGGGATTCTGATACCCAATCATGGGATTCTGATCCCCAATCATGGGATTCTGATCCTCAATCATAGGATTTAATCCCCAATCTTGTGATTCTGATCCTCAATCATGTGATTCTGATCCTCAATCATAGGGTTTAATCCCCAATCTTGTGATTCTGATCCTCAATCATGTGATTCTGATCCTCAATCATAGGATTTAATCCCCAATCTTGTGATTCTGATCCTCAATCATAAGATTTAATCCCCAATCTTGTGATTCTGATCCTCAATCATGTGATTCTGATCCTGAATCATGGGATTCTGATCCCTAATAATTGGATTTAATCCCAAATCATGGGATTTCAAATCCCCAATCGTGGGATCCCGATCCCCAATCATGGGATCCTGATCCCCAATCGTGGGATCCTGATCCCCAATCGTGGGATCCTGATCCCCAATCGTGGGATCCTGATCCCCAATCATGGGATCCTGATCCCCAATCGTGGGATCCTGATCCCCAATCGTAGGATCCTGATCCCCAATCGTGGGATCCTGATCCCCAATCATGGGATTCTGATCGCTAATCATGGGATTCTGATTCACAATCATGGGATTCTTTTTAATCCTCAATCATGGATTCTGATCGCCAATCATAAGATTCTGGTCCCCAATCATGAGATTTTAATCCTCAATCATGGGATCCTGGTCATAAATCATAGAATTCAATCCCTATTTTGAATTCTGATCCTCAATAATTAAATTCCAATCTCCAATCAGGATCGGCTCCCAATTTTCGAGGATCAGATCCTAGGGTTTCTATCTCTTGTCCCAGGAGTAATTCAGACCAACTTGACCCCCGCAGAATCAAAGAACTGTCGGACTCTCAGCTGTTCTCTCACCTTGCGGCCTGTCTGGGCCGCCTGAGCAGTCTACACCTGCTACCTCACGGCCACCGGCTGGGGATCTTTGTCGCCGGACTCGATCGTCTAGAAGGCTCTTTGTCCAGTCTAGCCTGGCTGCCCGCGCAGCTGCCGTCGAATGTTCGAATCGTTTCGAGCTGCTCAGCTGAAACCGCATCGGACTGGGGCTGCAGCTGCCAGTCGGTTCTGCGCCTGACCGATCCGACTTCGAAATTGGAGATCGAGAGGATGGCTGTTCGACTTCTGGCGTCGGGATGGCGCGGGCGCCGGCTGCGAGCTGGGCAGCTTGCCGTGGCTCTGAGTAGCGTCCTTGGCAACGAGATTAAGTCCTCTTGCAGATGCGGAGTGGCCCTGAGACTGCGGCTGGCGATGGCTGAGGCGTCGGTCTGGCGCTCGGATTTCGAAGTCGGAGGAAGCGAGCTGGAAGACGGGAGCTGTCCGGTTCGCCGACTGATGGAGCGGGCGTTGGAGAGGCTGGAGAGGCGGTTCGGCAGCCGGCCTGTTGGCGAGGCGCTGGCGGCCGTCACCTACTTGACGGGGGTGGGTGCGGGGCGTTCAATTTTGAGCAGAAATTGTTAAGAGTTTCTTTGTTGTGGAAGTCAGGAAGACAGGAAGTGAAAATTTGCTGGGGAGGTTGTCGTGAGCTTCACACACATGAGGCCAGTCCCTAAGGCACTGAGGGTGTACACAGAAAGTCAAAGGGCCGCATAGGCGTAGGAACGGAGGGGACAGTGGGTCCATGGCCCCCCAACTTTTTAAATTTGGAGGGGGGCAGTAATGGTATCTGGCCCCTCCACATTTTAAATGTAAAATGTAGACTTTTTGCTTTTTTTTAGTTTTTGCTGCTTTGCATGAATGCATTTTGCTGCAAAGCGACAAAACATAGCGCCTGCGGCGCCAAAATGAGTGTCTGCGGCGCAAAAATGAGTGCCTGTGGCGCTAAAATGAGTGCCTGCAGCGCCAAAATGAGTGCCTGCGGCGCCAAAATGAGTGCCTTCGGCGCTAGAATGAGTGCCTGCGGCGCCAAAATGAGTGCCTGCGGCGCCAAAATGAGTGCCTGCGGCGCTAAAATGAGTGCCTGCAGCGCCAAAATGAGTGCCTGCGGCGCTAAAATGAGTGCCTACGGCGCTAAAATGAGTGGCTGCGGCGCCAAAATGAGTGCCTGCAGCGCCAAAATGAGTGCCTGCGGCGCCAAAATGAGTGCCTGCGGCGCTAAAATGAGTGCCTGCAGCGCCAAAATGAGTGCCTGCAGCGCCAAAATGAGTGCCTGCGGCGCTAAAATGAGTGCCTGCGGCGCTAGAATGAGTGCCTGCGGTGCCAAAATGAGTGCCTGCGGCGCCAATATGAGTGCCTGCGGCGCTAGAATGAGTGCCTGCGGTGCCAAAATGAGTGCCTGCGGCGCCAATATGAGTGCCTGCGGCGCTAAAATGAGTGCCTGCGGCGCCAAAATAAGTGCCTGCGGCGCTAGAATGAGTGCCTGTGGCGCTAAAATGAGTGCCTGCAGCGCCAAAATGAGTGGCTGCGGCGCCAAAATGAGTGCCTGCAGCGCCAAAATGAGTGCCTGCAGCGCCAAAATGAGTGCCTGCGGCGCCAGAATGAGTGCCTGCGGCGCTAAAATGAGTGCCTGCGGCGCCAGAATGAGTGCCTGCAGCGCCAAATTGAGTGCCTGCGGCGCCAGAATGAGTGCCTGCAGCGCCAAAATGAGTGCCTGCGGCGCTAAAATGAGTGCCTACGGCGCTATAATGAGTGCCTACGGCGCTAAAATGAGTGCCTGCGGTGCCAAAATGAGTGCCTGCAGCGCCAAAATGAGTGCCTGCTGCGCCAAAATGAGTAGCTGCGGTGCTAAAATGAGTGCCTGCGGTGCTAAAATGAGTGCCTGCGGCGCTAAAATGAGTACCTACGGCGCCAAAATGAGTGCCTGCGGTGCTAAAATGAGTGCCTGCGGTGCTAAAAAAGGGTGGCTGCGGTGCTAAAATAAGCGCCTGCGGCGCCAAAATGAGTGTCTGCGGCGCTAAAATGAGTGGCTGCGGCGCCAAAATGAGTGCCTGCAGCGCCAAAATGAGTGCCTGCGGCGCTAAAATGAGTGCCTACGGCGCTATAATGAGTGCCTACGGCGCTAAAATGAGTGCCTGCGGTGCCAAAATGAGTGCCTGCAGCGCCAAAATGAGTGCCTGCAGCGCCAAAATAAGTGCCTGCGGCGCTAGAATGAGTGCCTGTGGCGCTATAATGAGTGCCTACGGCGCTAAAATGAGTGCCTGCGGTGCCAAAATGAGTGCCTGCGGCGCCAAAATGAGTGCCTGCGGCGCCAAAATAAGTGCCTGCGGCGCCAGAATGAGTGCCTGCAGCGCCAAATTGTGTGCCTGCGGCGCCAGAATGAGTGCCTGCAGCGCCAAAATGAGTGCCTGCGGCGCCAGAATGAGTGCCTGCGGTGCTAAAATGAGTGGCTGCGGTGCTAAAATGAGTGCCTGCGGTGCTAAAATGAGTGGCTGCGGTGCTAAAATGAGTGGCTGCGGTGCTAAAATGAGTGCCTGCGGTGCTAAAATGAGTGGCTGCGGTGCTAAAATGAGTGCCTGCGGTGCTAAAATGAGTGGCTGCGGTGCTAAAATGAGTGCCTGCGGTGCTAAAATGAGTGGCTGCGGTGCTAAAATGAGTGCCTGCGGTGCTAAAATGAGTGCCTGCGGTGCTAAAATGAGTGCCTGCGGTGCTAAAATGAGTGCCTGCGGTGCTAAAATGAGTGCCTGCGGTGCTAAAATGAGTGCCTGCGGTGCTAAAATGAGTGGCTGCGGTGCTAAAATGAGTGCCTGCGGCGCTAAAATGAGTGCCTGCGGCGCTTTATAAATCAAGTGCTGACAAGATGCATTCTGAAAATTATCGGTACATGATAATGTGCATTTTCCATAGAAAAAATCTAACTCGACGGGGGTGTGCTCCCTGTGCCCCCCCCCCTAAATCCGCCACTGAACCTGCCCCCCACTTTTTGAAAAGTTCCAACGCCTGAAGAGCTGCTGTGCACCCTGCGTGAGCGTTGTATGAATGAGTGCCTGTGTACAGTATTGGCGCGCTTGTATTGTGCTCAGGAGTCGGCTTAATGAGTAGAATTGCCGAAAGCGTTGAGCCAGACTGGCTTTTTGAATTCTTAGAATATCTTTCGACTTCTCCGTCTGCCCCAGATCGGCGGCGGCATCTCGGAGTCCGAGCTGATGGCGTTCCTGGCCGATGTCCAGTCTTCATGCTCCAATGTCCAGCTGTGGTGGGCCAGGCTCCGGCGGGACGCACGCGGCTACCTTGTCACTCTGGGAGAGGACGCCGGGGTGCCGCTGATCGCTTGGTGTCACCCAGCACTGACGGCGGTCGCCGCGGATCGCTACCTTTGCATTCAGGAGACTGACAGACTGATCGAGCGGCTCTGCGAAGCTGTGAGCTCCTGCTCCCCTAGCAACCGTTGCTATCGACTCATTCCCATGCTGCTTAGCGAGAGACTGCGGCCGTGGCTTTGGTCTGCTGAGGAACCGATGAAATGCGGCTCGGGGTACGGCAGCTGCCTACTGGGATACAGTGTGTCTGTCTTATGAGCTAGGACACAAAGTGTGTCTGTGTCTTATGAGCTAGGACACAAAGTGTGTCTGTGCCTTATGAGCTAGGACACAAAGTGTGTCTGTGCCTTATGAGCTAGGACACAAAGTGTGTCTGTGCCTTAAGAGCTAGGACACAAAGTGTGTCTGTCTGTGTCTTATGAGCTTGGACACAAAGTATGTCTGTCTGTGTCTTATGAGCTAGGACACAAAGTATGTCTGTCTGTGTCTTATGAGCTAGGACACAAAGTATGTCTTTCTGTGTCTTATGAGCTAGGACACAAAGTGTCTGTCTGTGTCTTATGAGCTAGGACACAAAGTGTGTCTGTCTGTGTCTTATGAGCTAGGACACAAAGTGTGTCTGTCTGTGTCTTATGAGCTAGGACACAAAGTGTGTCTGTCTGTGTCTTATGAGCTAGGACACAAAGTATGTCTGTCTGTGTCTTATGAGCTAGGACACAAAGTGTGTCTATCTGTGTCTTGTGAGCTAGGACACAAAGTATGTCTGTCTGTGTCTTATGAGCTAGGACACAAAGTGTGTCTGTCTGTGTCTTATGAACTATGACACAAAGTGTGTCTGTCTGTGTCTTATGAGCTAGGACACAAAGTATGTCTGTCTGTGTCTTATGAGCTAGGACACAAAGTGTGTCTATCTGTGTCTTGTGAGCTAGGACACAAACTGTGTCTGTGCCTTATGAGCTAGGACACAAAGTGTGTCTGTCTGTGTCTTGTGAGCTAGGACACAAAGTGTTTCTGTCTGTGTCTTGTGAGCTAGGACACAAAGTGTGTCTATCTGTCTCTTGTGAGCTAGGACACAAAGTGTGTCTGTCTGTGTCTATCTGATCATTTAACTTCAGCAATGAATATCAAATTTTATGGAGTATTAACACAGCTGATTAAATTTTCGAAATAAACCCTACAGTTGTGTGTCCGCACCGATCAGCTCTGCCAAGTCAAACCTGGCCGACAAGGCAGCAAATCTGCATCAGTCCGAGCTGCTTCTGCAGGCTTACAAATCCAAAGTGTGCTTTAATCTGGACTGGCTGGTCTCTAAGCAGAGAGCGCTTGGCCTGCGCGCTCTCCTAGAAGACTGCCGGATCGCGGCTCGTAGGGACTTCGAATCTGAACGGCTGTTTGAAGTCCTGGCTTCGATTCTGGCAGCTGTGACTCCTGGCGATGCTCAGCGGCGGTCTCTGCCGGCGGAGCTTTTGGCTCGCTGTGACGCTGTGGCGGTGGAAGGTCCTTGGACAATGCGATTCGTTCAAGATGCTCGCATGGCTGCCGCATCTGAAGGCCACTTCGTTGAAGGTGATGAGGCGGCGATGGTACCTCTGAATGCGTGCGTGCCGGTGGCCTCGGTACAGGATGGTCTGCAGCTGATGAGGTGGGTTTGCGCTAGTGTTTTATTCATTAGTTGCTACACCTAGGTTTCCATAGCAACAAAATTAAGAAGTTGCCATTGCATTGTAATCTGGAAGCAATATTTTTACATAGAAACCCTTAGCTAACATCGCAAACCTTAGCTGCCTTGGCAACCGTTAGCTACCATAGAAACTCTTAGCTGCCGTAGCAACCCTTAGTAACTGTGGAAATTCTTAGCTACCGTATTAACCGTTAGCTACCATAGCAACCGTTAGCTACCATAGCAACCGTTAGCTACCATAGCAACCCTTAGCTGCCGTAGCAACCCTTAGTAACTGTGGAAATTCTTAGCTACCGTATTAACCGTTAGCTACCATAGCAACCGTTAGCTACCATAGCAACCGTTAGCTACCATAGCAACCCTTAGCTACCGTAGCAAACCTTAGCTACCGTAGCAACCCTTAGCTACCGTAGTAACCCTTAGCTACCGTAGCAAACCTTAGCTACTATAGCAACCCTTAGTTACCATAGCAAACCTTAGCTACCGTAGCAACCCTTAGTTGCCATAGCAACCCTTAGCTACCATAGCAACCCTTAGCTACCGTAGCAACCCTTAGCTACCATATAAAACCTTAACTACCGTAGCAACCCTTAGCTACCGTAGCAACCCTTAGCTACCGTAGCAACCCTTAGCTACCGTAGCAACCCTTAGCTACCGTAGCAACCCATATTTACTGTGGAAATTTTAGATACCATAGTAACCATAGCCTTCATGACAACTATTGGCTACCATGACAAAACTTTAGCTACCATTGTCATTTTATCGCTGCAAGGCACACTCGCTAACCCGCAGTGCACTCGATGGCTACCGCGTCGTCAGCCGCGTCATCTGCGCAAGCTCCGACGGTCGCTCAGTAGTGGTGCTCACCTCGACGCCGTCGGCAAGCAGCTTCACCGCCACCGACGCCCTAGAGATCTGGGAGCCAGACGTTGATCGGTTGCTAGGCCGCTTGACAACGCGTGCTGAAACATTATCCACCGAGATGGACAATGGCTGCTTCTTTGTTTGTCCCAACTCTGATTCAATTGTGACGCTTAGTGGAGACTGCGGCCTGCTGACGGTCTGGGATGTCAAGTCTGCAAGGCCGCTGCTGAGACGGCTTCTCGAGCTCGATAATAGACGAGAAATCGATGAGATCGACGAAGACTTGGAAACCGATCGAGCTGACAGCTGTAGGAAATTTCCTTCCGAAGAAAGTCTGCCAGCAAAGCAGCAGTTTGGCTTGATTGCAAGCGACTTTGCTGGTCGTTTGAGCATTCTGCTTTGTCTGCCAGTGGAACAGGATTCTTCTCACGACAGACTCTCCAACGCTGAGCTGCTTGTTGTCGATGCTGAGTCAGCAAATCCGAGTCAGAGCTGCGCGTTGAGAAACCGAGACTTCCCAGTTCCGGCTGGCGCCTGCTTTGTGGACTCGCGGACTTGCCTGATCGCTTGGACCGCAGCCTCGGACTCCGCCAGTCTCTGCTTCGAATTGGTATCGCTGACTTCCTCTGCTAGCGAACTGAAAGCCTTTGTAGTTGATCGAATCTTTCTGGAACAGCCTGATAGCGATTGTTTTCAAGGCTTGCTCAAACTGGTTCCCATGACAACCGGACAAGGCAATGACGCAATTGTCAAATCCGTGATAGTTTGTCCGGATTGTCGGCCGGCGTTTTACCTGATCGATCGAATCCGACCGTTGCGTTTCGCCGGCAACGGCCGCTTGTTTGACTGGACCGACGCAAGCAGTGCCACCGTTGCCATGGAGACGCTGGTCACCGAAAACCGGATCTACTTTGTTTGCGAGAAATCGATTCGATTCGAGTCGATTGGCAAACTGACAGGTGGTCGGCGAGCCAGGGCGGAGAAGATTAATTTCGGCAGTGCAGAGCCTGCCAGGTGCGGTCAGGTGGACCGTCAGGATCGAATTCTGTTTGTCGGATTTCTAAGCGAAGTTCAGGCTTGGTCGGTTGGTCAGCGCACTCTGCTGCGGACGTTTCCTACGGTTGGAGAAGTGCTCAGCCTTGCGCTGCCTTTGACACGTTCGGCTGTCTTGTTCGGCGTTGTCAGCCGCGACTGCGGGCGCGTGCTGACCTCCTGGGGCGTCGGTGGCCTGATCGGAGACTTGGGCGATGAAAATCCATCGAATTGGTGGAGTGCGGACCCGGCAGTTGCAGCGCATCCGCTGGATGCTGGCGTTCAAGGAGGACAATCGAGCGAGTCTGTTGTTGTGGTCATTCATCAGCCTGCTGGTGTGGCTGCCTATTGGCAGGTGGGCAGTGTTTGCCATGCTTGTTGGGCTCATGCCCCATAGCTCAGATTAAAAAGCCTCAGATCCGATAGCTCAAATCTCATAGCTTAGATCCCATATAAAATCCCATAGCTCAGATCCCATAGCTCAAATCCCATAGCTAAAATCCCATAGGTAAAATCTCATAGTTTAAATCCCATAGCTTAAATCCCATAGCTTAAATCCCATAGCTTAACCGCCAGCAGTCTGATGGTAAGCAGTGCTTACCACGCTGACACTCCAATCCAAACCTAAACTTTCGCGAGTGAGGAAAGTCTCTATAAGTCTATGGCTGGCCACAGGCCGTTCCGGTCGGCTATGGTAAGCAGAGCTTGCCATAGAATTGAAGTTAGGAAAATCAGATTGAGCAGCTCTTCAAAACTGTCTGTCTGTCTGTCTGTCTGTCTGTCTATTCAGCCATTAGGGGTCATGGACAAATATTTATTCAAAAAGGAACTAGCTTTACTTTTATCCTTCCAAATAAAAAATTTGTCATTTGCCTTTTATACCGCAGTTGGTTGAAATCTGCTACAGATTATTCACGGTCTGGAAACAACTCGACTGAAGAAAAAATCATACGAAAAATATTTTAACAAAGTAAAACAAAAGTAAGCAGGTCGTACAGATCGTACATTTAGATGCAAAAGTACTCCAAAACGCAAAAAAGAACATTGTGATATGTGTTAGACAACTTTAAACTTTAAATAAACATAATAACTCAGTAAACTTACAAACTACATTAAAATATACTGACTTGCATTATATTTTGACTAAGTTCGAGTGAACAGTTGCCTTCAAATAGATTCATTAAGGCAGACTTGGTCCAAATCGCAGTCGAAGATCAGGCATGCCACTGCTGAAAGCAGGCTTCCAAGCAGAGCCCCGGTTCCCCTGGACACTCAGGGCAGCAGTAGATCGTGCGCTTGCTGCTTCCAGCTCTGTAGCAGACACGACAGCGCTTTGTTGGTCTTGGCTGACTGTCCCGCGCCACAATCTTCGTTGGAAAATGCGGACTGACTGGGCCACCTGGAGCGGCCTGGATGCCAGCGGCCGGGCGCTTCCTGCTCGTTCCGGTACGCTCCACCAGCTCCCGAATGCTGGCCTCAAGAAACTTGGCGAACGTCTTCTCTCCACCGCACCGGCTGTACACAATCCAAGCGTTGCGAATCATTTAAAGAAAAAGATGCAAGCCGAGCTTCAAAAACCACTTTGTAGTTTTCCTCCCTGGCAGATGAGGCTGTAGATGACTGTCCATTCTGTCAACACCACCCATGCACCGATTGTAGGTGAGAACTGACCTGCTCTTCTGCACAACTGTTTCTGCTCCTCCACGAACCACGCGTCTGGTTTGAACCCTCTCAGCCGCCTCTTTCGTGTCCAGCAAATACAGAGTCTTCAGGCCACTCTCCTTTCGTTCAACGATCTTGACAGCCAGCACCCCGTCTTTGCGCATGAAGGCGACGTCGTTAGGTGGAACGTGCAGCTGTCTGAGCTCAATCGGCACACCTCGGTCGGCCCGGACGGTACAAGTCAGGTGCGTTCCTTGAGTCAGCAGGTACTCTGACAGCCGATAGGAACCGAACCATTTATCGACAAAGATGCGGTAGCCTTGGTGCAACAAGTTGTAGCAGAGCTCAACAACAATCTTCTCGCTGAAGGACAGATTGTCTCCCTGCAACTGTTCATCGAACCGGCGGTTCTCCTCTGGGGTCGAGTGAACGCGGAAGTTGTACAGGTAGCCTGATTTGGCCTCACATGCACAATATAGCTTTATTCCGTACTTAGCCCGCTTCGTTGGAATATATTGCTTAAAGCGCAGGCGACCTTTGTACAGCACCAAAGACTCATCCACGCTCACATCCTCCTCGGGCCTGTACACATTAATACAAGCCTCTTTCAAAGCCTGCAGCAACGGACGGATCTTAAAGAGAGGATCGTTGACAATCGGATCCTCAGCGCAATCGTAGAAACGGAGCAGACCAAGTAGCTGCTTGAAGCGGTCCCTAGAGAGAGCTTGAGGTGCTTAAAAGTACGGCGTACTGTAGTAACTGTCTGTGCTCCAGTACTCGTTCATTTCGGCCTTTTTATTGGAACCCATGTAAAGGCACATTCCTAACATTTTCTTTACTTCATTCGCACTGCAATCTCTCCATTGCGCAAAACTCCGAGGCAGGTCGTTGACATTGACAGAGTGGATCGCCGCCCAGGCTCTTCGATTAGTCCATTTTGCCAGGTCTTCGAAAAGGCTATTGGACAAAAAAAGACCGAGAAAAAAGGACGTTGCCTGCTCAACATCACCAGGTACGCAAATTCCTGGATTCAGTCCAGGTGTCCCTAGAAACTCGTGCACATTCGCTTGCACGTCATGCCCAGCAACTACAGAATGCCAAGACAGCTCTTCCGTCTCTTCGGCAGTGCTCTGGCCGTCCGACTCACCATAATCGTCCTCTGACATGATGTATTCTTCTTCATCGGACGTCATTAAGTCCGAATCGGAAAAACTTTCAAATTCTTCCATGAGTGCAGCCATAATCTTCAGCTGTAAAACTTTCTATGTTAGTTTATGGAGACTTAGTTTTGGGCCTTATTCATAGTCAATGTCTTTTTATCAGACTGGAATGACCACAGACTTAGCAAACTATTCTGCTGAAAGGAATAGTCTATGGTAAGCGCTGCTTACCATCCGACCGGAACGGAGATGAATAAAATCCTCTTCAGTTCGGAAGAGGTTAAATCCCATAGCTCAAATCTCATAGTTCAAATCTCATAGCTCAGATCCCATATCAGGTCTTATAGCTCAAATCCCATAGCTCAAATCCCATAGCTCAAATCCCCTAGCTCAAATCCCATAGCTCAAATCCCATAGCTCAAATTCCATAGCTCAAATCCCATAGCTTAAATCCCATCCCATAGCTCAAATCCCATAGCTCAGATCCCATAGCACAGATCCCATAGCACAGATCCCATAGCACAGATCCCAAAGCTCAAATCCCATAGCACAGATCCCATAGCACAGATCCCATAGCTCAAATCCCATAGCACAGATCCCATAGCACAGATCCCATAGCTCAAATCCCATAGCTCAGATCCCATAGCACAGATCCCATAGCACAGATCCCATAGCTCAGATCCCATAGCACAGATCCCATAGCACAGATCCAATAGCTAAAATCCCATAGCTGATATCATATAGCTCAGATCCCATAGCACAGATCCCATAGCACAGATCCCATAGCTCAGATCCCATAGCACAGATCCCATAGCACAGATCCAATAGCTAAAATCCCATAGCTGATATCATATAGCTCAAATCCCATAGCACAGATCCCATAGCACAGATCCCATAGCTCAGATCCCATAGCACAGATCCCATAGCACAGATCCCATAGCACAGATCCCATAGCTCAAATCCCATAGCTGATATCATATAGCTCAAATCCCATAGCACAGATCCCATAGCACAGATCCCATAGCTCAAATCTCATAGCTTAGATCCCATATAAAATCCCTTGGCTCAGATCCCATAGCTCAAATCCCATAGCTCAAATCCCATAGCTGATATCCCATAGCTCAAATCCCATAGCACAGATCCCATAGCTCAAATCCCATAGCTCAGATCCCATAGCTCAAATCCCATAGCTGATATCCCATAGCTCAAATCCCATAGCACAGATCCCATAGCTCAAATCCCATAGCACAGATCCCAAATCAGATCACATAGCTTAAGTTAAGTTTATTTCGTGAACAAAGTTTTAAAATAATACCAGCTAACTATTACTAGAAATGTTCAGTCAAAAGTGGCTACTAGTCAGTAGTCAGTCCTGGCCTGTCGCGAGGTGAAATCTCACTTTTATATTGCTATATAAATCAAACTCGCAGGTGTCCAGAGAGGCGGCCAGCATGAGCTCAGCCACGGACATGCTCGCCGAACAGAACGGAGCTTCACCGTCTTCAAGAGCGCCTGTAGGCAACCGGAGTCGTCTCAGGTTGATTGGCGTAGATATTCTCGTGTCTGAACAGCAACCGCTTGCCGCTCTGCTTGTCAAGGAGGCCGTGGAAGACGACTGTGACAGCGCCAAGGCTGCTGTAGTTGTGTTTCACCTGCTTGAACGGCGTCGAATGGCTTCGAAACGACGCTTGTCAGCCGGGATGCGTTGGATTCGAGCGACCGGGAGCCATTTGGTGTTGATTGAGGCAGCTGGTGGCGCCAGGCGTTGCCACCTGTACGAGCTTGGGGCGGGCGATGGTGGCCAATCGTTGCAGCTGGTTCAGACTGTGGACTTCCCCGGTGCTGGATTGGGGGCTGCTGAACAGGGTGAGTCCGTGCGAATTTTGGGAGCTTGATTTCTGGATCAGTACTTTTTTTCTGAGACAGTGCAGGAAATTATTTCCACTGTCATTCTGAATAGACTTTGTCAAAATATCCAATGCATTTAGCAATAAAATACTGTTGGGTCCACTCCACTCCATTCCAATTTATTCCATTCCATCTTAATCCATTCCAATACAATCCATTCCATTCCAATACAATCCATTCCATTCCAATCCATTCCAATCTATACAATTCCAATCCATTCCAATCCATTCCAATCCACTCCATTCCATTCCATTGAATTCCAATCCATTCCATTCCAATCCATTCCAATAAAATCCATTCCATTCCATCTTAATCCATTCCAATAAAATCAATTCCATTCCAATCCAATCCATTCCAATCCATTCCATTCCAATCCATTCCATTCTAATCCATTCCATTCCAATCCATTCCAATACAATCCATTCCAATCCATTCCAATACAATCCATTCCAATCCATTCCAATCCAATCTATTCCAATCCATTCCAATAAAATCCATTCCATTCCAATCCAATCCATTCCAATCCATTCCAATAAAATCCATTCCATTCCAATCCAATCCATTCCATTCCATTACAATCCATTCCAATCTATACAATTCCAATCCATTCCAATCCATTCCAATACAATCCATTCCAATACAATCCATTCCATTCCAATCCATTTCATTCCAATCCATTCCAATCCATTCCATTCCAATCCATTCCAATCCATCCCAACCCACCCCAATCCAACCCATTCCAATCCGATTCAATCCAATCCAATCCATCCAAAATGTTCCAATCCAATGTTCCAATTCATTCCAATTCAATTCCGCTCTAATCCAAATGTTTCAATCTAATCATTTCCACTCCAGTGTAACTCAACTATTCATATTCTATTGAGTTCAGTTAGTCATCTTGTTAATATTTCGAGCATAAAAGAACTTTTGAAGCATTTATACCAGAGGGAGTTTTTTATTGTTTTATCCCTACAATTTATCCAGTCACCGCACCTGAGCTGGTTCTCTCACCGGACTCTCGGCATGCGATATCGCTGGACAGCCTGCGCAGCTTCTCCGTGTGGTCCCTTGTCGACGCTCGAGGCGACCGAGCCGCCAAAGGCTCGGCGGTGCCTTTGAAGTCCGGCATCGCGTCTGCTGGAGGAATTTCCAGCGAAGATTGCGTGCAGTTTTTTGCCGACAGCGAAGCCGCTGCAGTTATTGGGCTCCGGAGCGGCGACCTGCTGGCTTTTCAGGCAAGGCTTTGGTTAAGGGGGTTGTCGTGCGATTCACAGCCGTGAGGGCCAACCCCCAAGGCACACAGAGTGTCCATGCCTGATTATTCGAAAGTCAAATTGCCGCTGTACATCCTGTGTGAGCGTGTGTCAGCGGAATGGGCAGAATTGTCTTGCAGATATGCATTGTTACACTGGGTTAGAGTTAAGGTTGTTAAAATAAAATAATACCCTTAAAAGGGCCGTTTTTTGTTTTGGTTGAACTCGCTCATACTTAATCCGCCACCTTAATGACTGCATTTCTACAGCCACTGGATGCCTACAGAGTGGCGGCCGAGTTGCCCACGGCTCTAAAAGCTTCTTCTGTTGCGGCGACAGCTTCGAAAACTAGAACCATCAATCGCCGAAAATTTCTGACAGTTGCACTCGGCGCTCATTCGTCAGCGGCTGGAGGCGTGGCCAGTGTGCGATGCCTACGCGATTGCCTGGTTGCCACCTGCGGCGCTGACGGTCGCGCCGGGTTTTGGGGTTGGCTGCCCGAGGATGCACAGTTTGACTGCTTGATGCGGCTGGAGGCTGAAGAGAGTCCGGTGCGTTTCTATGGCTTTTTTAGGCCTTTGATGGGTTGTACTTTTAAGGATTAAAGGTTTTTATGTACTTTATAGAGTAAGAATTTTATTGTGTACTTTTAACGATAGAGATGTTGACTGATGTACTTTTAGGGATTAGAGATGTTGCTTTGTGTACTTTTAGGGATAGAGATGTATTGATGTACTTTTAACCATTAGATATGTTGATTTGTGTACTTTTCAAGATTAGAGATGATCAATTGGTGTACTTTTAAGGGATTACAGATGTTTATTGATGTACTTTTAGGCATAGAGATGTTAATTGATGTACTTTTAGCGATATCCATTTTGATAGGTGTACTAAAAGCATTACAAAGGTTTGTTGGTGTATTTTTAGGGGTTAGAGATGCTGATCAGTGAAGAGTATTTCAACCAACTAATATTGCATCTCTGCTTTATTATATCAAGATGGTCTGTTTGGACACAGCGGCAGAGGCTGGCATATCGGTCACAGCCTCTCGGGATGGCACCCTCAGAGTTTGGCAGGGCGCCAAACCTTTGTGCCGGTTTCAAACAGCCGGTGCCGCTAAACTGGTTCGACTGCTGGCGGGTTCGTCAGCCGCGGTTGTTCTGCTGCAGTCGGGACGATTTGCCGCGTTCGGACTGGCCGAACGGCCGAGCGATGATTCGAAATTGATGTTTCGAAATTAAGCGTTTTCTTCCTGTGATTAAACGATTTTTAAAAACTACTGTTCATTGAATTAAGTAGCAAGTGGCAAATATTACTACATAGAAAAAAGAAACACCTGTGTTTTACCCTTTCTAAAGTAAGCGCCTTAAGTTTTTGAAATACCCAATATTTCTTAGAAATCAGCTTTGATTTTCTCCGCTGATTGTTTGTCCAAATTTTTTCTCAATTTATTCATTTTTTCACTTTTATATGGCTAAAAGAAGATTTTATGGAGTTTTTAAATAAAAAATTGACACGCCTTCTGCTGATTCTTTCTGGCACTACAAACGTATTTTCACATAATTTGAGTTAAAAGCCACAAGTACTTATTGCACGCAATGTCTTTAGAATCGCCCTCAGACTGCATTTAGAATCGCCCTTAGACTGCATTTAGAATCGCCCTCAGACTGCATTTAGAATCGCCCTCAGACTGCATTTAGAATCGCCCTTAGACTGCATTTAGAATCGCCCTCAGACTACATTTAGAATCGCCCTCAGACTGCATTTAGAATCGCCCTCAGACTGCATTTAGAATCGCCCTTAGACTGCATTTAGAATCGCCCTCAGACTGCATTTAGAATCGCCCTCAGACTGCATTTAGAATCGCCCTCAGACTGCATTTAAAATCGCCCTCAGACTGCATTTAGAATCGCCCTCAGACTGCATTTAGAATCGCCCTCAGACTGCATTTAGAATCGCCCTTAGACTGCATTTAGAATCGCCCTCAGACTGCATTTAGAATCGCCCTCAGACTGCATTTAGAATCGCCCTTAGACTGCATTTAAAATCGCCCTCAGACTGGATTTAGAATCGCCCTTAGACTGCATTTAGAATCGCCCTCAGACTGCATTTAGAATCGCCCTCAGACTGCATTTAGAATCGCCCTCAGACTGCATTTAGAATCGCCCTCACACTGCATTTAGAATCGCCCTCAGACTGCATTTAGAATCGCCCTCAGACTGCATTTAGAATCGCCCTCAGACTGCATTTAGAATCGCCCTCAGACTGCATTTAGAATCGCCCTTAGACTGCATTTAGAATCGCCCTCAGACTGCATTTAGAATCGCCCTCAGACTGCATTTAGAATCGCCCTTAGACTGCATTTAAAATCGCCCTCAGACTGGATTTAGAATCGCCCTCAGACTGCATTTAGAATCGCCCTCAGACTGCATTTAGAATCGCCCTCAGACTGCATTTAGAATCGCCCTTAGACTGCATTTAGAATCGCCCTCAGACTGCATTTAGAATCGCCCTCAGATTGCATTTAGAATCGCCCTTAGACTGCATTTAGAATCGCCTTCAGACTGCATTTAGAATCGCCCTTAGACTGCATTTAGAATCGCCGTTAGACTGCATTTAGAATCGCCCTCAGACTGCATTTAGAATCGCCCTTAGACTGCATTTAGAATCGCCCTCAGACTGCATTTAGAATCGCCCTCAATTTAGAATCGCCCTCAGACTACATTTAGAATCGCCCTTAGACTGCATTCAGAATCGCCCTCAGACTGCATTTAGAATCGCCCTCAGACTGCATTTAGAATCGCCCTCAGACTGCATTTAGAATCGCCCTCAGACTACATTTAGAATCGCCCTTAGACTGCATTTAGAATCGCCCTTAGACTGCATTTAGAATCGCCCTCAGACTGCATTTAGAATCGCCCTCAGACTGCATTTAGAATCGCCCTCAGACTGCATTTAGAATCGCCCTCAGACTACATTTAGAATCGCCCTTAGACTGCATTCAGAATCGCCCTCAGACTGCATTTAGAATCGCCCTCAGACTGCATTTAGAATCGCCCTCAGACTGCATTTAGAATCGCCCTTAGACTGCATTTAGAATCGCCCTCAGACTACATTTAGAATCGCCCTCAGACTGCATTTAGAATCGCCCTCAGACTGCATTTAGAATCGCCCTTAGACTGCATTTAGAATCGCCCTCAGACTGCATTTAGAATCGCCCTTAGACTGCATTTAGAATCGCCCTCAGACTGCATTTAAAATCGCCCTCAGACTGCATTTAGAATCGCCCTCAGACTGCATTTAGAATCGCCCTCAGACTGCATTTAGAATCGCCCTTAGACTGCATTTAGAATCGCCCTCAGACTGCATTTAGAATCGCCCTCAGACTGCATTTAGAATCGCCCTTAGACTGCATTTAAAATCGCCCTCAGACTGGATTTAGAATCGCCCTTAGACTGCATTTAGAATCGCCCTCAGACTGCATTTAGAATCGCCCTCAGACTGCATTTAGAATCGCCCTCAGACTGCATTTAGAATCGCCCTCACACTGCATTTAGAATCGCCCTCAGACTGCATTTAGAATCGCCCTCAGACTGCATTTAGAATCGCCCTCAGACTGCATTTAGAATCGCCCTCAGACTGCATTTAGAATCGCCCTTAGACTGCATTTAGAATCGCCCTCAGACTGCATTTAGAATCGCCCTCAGACTGCATTTAGAATCGCCCTTAGACTGCATTTAAAATCGCCCTCAGACTGGATTTAGAATCGCCCTCAGACTGCATTTAGAATCGCCCTCAGACTGCATTTAGAATCGCCCTCAGACTGCATTTAGAATCGCCCTTAGACTGCATTTAGAATCGCCCTCAGACTGCATTTAGAATCGCCCTCAGATTGCATTTAGAATCGCCCTTAGACTGCATTTAGAATCGCCTTCAGACTGCATTTAGAATCGCCCTTAGACTGCATTTAGAATCGCCGTTAGACTGCATTTAGAATCGCCCTCAGACTGCATTTAGAATCGCCCTTAGACTGCATTTAGAATCGCCCTCAGACTGCATTTAGAATCGCCCTCAATTTAGAATCGCCCTCAGACTACATTTAGAATCGCCCTTAGACTGCATTCAGAATCGCCCTCAGACTGCATTTAGAATCGCCCTCAGACTGCATTTAGAATCGCCCTCAGACTGCATTTAGAATCGCCCTCAGACTACATTTAGAATCGCCCTTAGACTGCATTTAGAATCGCCCTTAGACTGCATTTAGAATCGCCCTCAGACTGCATTTAGAATCGCCCTCAGACTGCATTTAGAATCGCCCTCAGACTGCATTTAGAATCGCCCTCAGACTACATTTAGAATCGCCCTTAGACTGCATTCAGAATCGCCCTCAGACTGCATTTAGAATCGCCCTCAGACTGCATTTAGAATCGCCCTCAGACTGCATTTAGAATCGCCCTCAGACTACATTTAGAATCGCCCTTAGACTGCATTTAGAATCGCCCTTAGACTGCATTTAGAATCGCCCTCAGACTGCATTTAAAATCGCCCTCAGACTGCATTTAAAATCGCCCTTAGACTGCATTTAGAATCGCCCTCAGACTGCATTTAGAATCGCCCTTAGACTGCATTTAAAATCGCCCTCAGACTGCATTTAGAATCGCCCTCAGACTGCATTTAGAATCGCCCTTAGACTGCATTTAGAATCGCCCTTAGACTGCATTTAAAATCGCCCTCAGACTGCATTTAGAATCGCCCTCAGACTGCATTTAAAATCGCCCTTAGACTGCATTTAAAATCGCCCTCAGACTGCATTTAGAATCGCCCTCAGACTGCATTTAGAATCGCCCTTAGACTGCATTTAGAATCGCCCTCAGACTGCATTTAGAATCGCCCTCAGACTGCATTTAGAATCGCCCTCAGACTGCATTTAGAATCGCCCTTAGACTGCATTTAGAATCGCCCTCAGACTGCATTTAGAATCGCCCTTTGACTACATTTAGAATCGCCCTCAGACTGCATTTAGAATCGCCCTTTGGCTGCATTTAGAATCGCCCTTAGACTGCATTTAGAATCGCCCTTAGACTGCATTTAGAATCGCCCTCAGACTGCATTTAGAATCGCCCTCAGACTGCATTTAGAATCGCCCTTAGACTGCATTTAGAATCGCCCTTAGACTGCATTTAGAATCGCCCTCAGACTGCATTTAGAATCGCCCTCAGACTGCATTTAGAGTCGCCCTCAGACTGCATTTAGAATCGCCCTTAGACTGCATTTAGAATCGCCCTCAGACTGCATTCAGAATCGCCCTTGGACTGCATTTAAAATCGCCCTCAATTTAGAATCGCCCTCAGACTGCATTCAGAATCGCCCTTGGACTGCATTTAGAATCGCCCTTAGACTGCATTTAGAATCGCCCTCAATTTAGAATCGCCCTCAGACTGCATTTAGAATCGCCCTCAGACTGCATTTAGAATCGCCCTCAGACTACATTTAGAATCGCCCTTAGACTGCATTTAGAATCGCCCTTAGACTGCATTTAGAATCGCCCTCAGACTGCATTTAGAATCGCCCTCAGACTGCATTCAGAATCGCCCTTGGACTGCATTTAGAATCGCCCTTGGACTGCATTTAGAATCGCCCTCAATTTAGAATCGCCCTCAGACTGCATTCAGAATCGCCCTTGGACTGCATTTAGAATCGCTCTTGGACTGCATTTAGAATCGCCCTCAGACTGCATTTAGAATCGCCCTCAGACTGCATTTAGAATCGCCCTTGGACTGCATTTAGAATCGCCCTTAGACTGCATTTAGAATCGCCCTCAGACTGCATTTAGAATCGCCCTTAGACTGCATTTAGAATCGCCCTCAGACTGCATTTAGAATCGCCCTTAGACTGCATTTAGAATCGCCCTTAGACTGCATTCAGAATCGCCCTTAGACTGCATTTAGAATCGCCCTCAGACTGCATTTAGAATCGCCCCAAACTGCATTTAGAATCGCCCAGTTAGACTGTCTTCTGAATCGCCCCCGACACCGTCCGTCCCGCAGCCGTAATGGGAGTCCGCGGCCTCAAGGGATACATCGAACGCAACGCCCAGAACCGCGGCGTCACCCAGCACAGACTGGCCAACTGTCGCTTAGTGATTGACGCCGCAAATTTTGTTCACTTTTTGTATAATTTTACCTACGATTACGGCGGAGAGTATGACCTGTACGCTGACAGACTGCAGCGACTGTTTGATAAATTCCAGCGCTGCGGAATTCAGCCTCTGTTTGTGTTCGATGGCGCCAAGGTGCTGAAAACTTTTTTAGCTTCTTTTTCAATACAAAACATTGTTCTTCAAAAAAACGAACTGAGTTTCTACTCCAGGGCACCCACCCCTCTCCCGCTACTGCCCAGCTAGCCTTATCGCTCGCCCACCCCACTCCCCACTCCTGCCCAGCCTTATCGCTCCCCCACCTCACTCCCGCTCCTGCCTAGCCTTATCGCTCGCCCACCCCACTCCCCGCTGCTGCCCAGCTAGCCTTATCGCTCACCCACCCCACTCCCCGCTGCTGCCCAGCTAGTCTTATCGCTCACCCACCCCACTCCCCGCTGCTGCCCAGCTAGCCTTATCGCTCACCCACCCCACTCCCCGCTGCTGCCCAGCTAGCCTTATCGCTCACCCACCCCACTCCCCACTCCTGTCCAGCCTTATCGCTCCCCCACCTCACTCCCCGCTCCTGCCCAGCCTTATCGCTCGCCCACCCCACTCCCCGCTGCTGCCAAGCTAGCCTTATCGCTCACCCACCCCACTCCCCGCTGCTGCCCAACCTTATCGCTCGCCCACCCACTCCCCACGCGCAGGACTGGAAAGGCGGCAAGATCCGCCAGCAGCTGCGCCGCATGGCAGATCGCGCCGCCAGCTGCAAGCAGCTGCTGGAAACTGGCCGGCCCGATCCGCGCAATCGCCTGCTGCCGATTCTCACCTACGATGTGTTCGGTCAGGCTGCCGTCGATCGCGGCTTTCCCGTGGCCACCGTGCTCACTGGAGACGCTGACGAGCAGGTCCGGTCGATATGAGTATATGGATTGTATGTATCAGTAGTATAATGCGATTTTTTGCTTTTTTAAAAATTTCAGTCCGCAACCCTTGCCGGCCGTTTGGGCTGCCCGCTGTTGACTGGGGACAGCGATTTCTTCCTGTACCCCCTGCCTGGCGGGGTCATCCCGTCCGACAGCCTGGACCTTTCGGACGAGGCACTGTCGTCAGGGGAGAGCTGCATGCGCTGCTGCATTTATCAGCAGGTGGGCGAGCTGCCGGCCGCTTTGAAGGGGAATGTAGAGATAAGGGAGTAGAGGGTGGCGTAGAGTGAGTGGGGTGAGGGAGTAGACGAAGTAGAGTGAATGAGTAGAGCGAGGGGGGACAGTGAGAGAGAAGAGTAAGTAGAGTCGGGAGTAGAGTATGGAAGTAGAGTGAGGGAGTAGAGTGAGGAGTAGAGTGAAGAGGAGAGTGAGGAGTAGAGTGAGGAGTAGAGTGAGGAGTAGAGTGAGGAGTAGAGTGAGGAGTAGAGTGAGGAGTTGAGTGAGGAGTAGAGTGAAGAGGAGAGTGACGAGTAGAGTGAAGAGGAGAGTGAGGAGTAGAGTGAGGAGTAGAGTGAAGAGGAGAGTAAGGAGTAGAGTGAAGAGGAGAGTGAGGAGTAGAGCATTGAAATAGAGTGAGGGGTAGAGAATGGAAGTAGTGTGAGGGAGAGTGAACAAGTTAGTAGGAGCAGCAAAAGCCAGATAATTCCGCAGCCAGAAGCAGAGTCTCGGAGCTGCTAAACCAATTTCGCACTTCAGTCGGCCTGCCGCCTGAAGCCGCTGAACAACCTGGCCCTCCGGCCGGAGCTCACAGCCCTGTGGGCGAGCCTGGCCGGCAATGACTACGTGTCCGAGAATGAGGCGGCCGAAGCTCGCCGAACTCTTGGCATCCGCGGCTACGACTGTCACGGAGCCATCACGGAGTCGATTCGCTGGACTCACCGGTTCGAACTGGCGGAGGAGTGTCTGGCCGAGCTGAGGCGGCGCCTGCAGCCGGAGCTCATGTCACGCTTTGACGCCTCGCTGCGCCACTACCAGCTCAAACCGGAGCACGAAGCGCTCCGTCTGGGCGCCGACAGTGCTAAAATCGAATTCCCTGAGGCCGCGCCGACGCCCCTGACCGACTCGCATCGGCGTCGGCGCAAGCTGGTGTTTTTCATCGACGCCCTGCTGTACCAGCGGGTGATCTTGCCGATCGGCATTGAGCATCCCAACCTGCCCGGCCTGTTCGAGTCCACCCGAGCTCTCCGCTCCATCGCCTACTCGCTTGAGAACTTTCGCACCGACAGTTCTGATCCCAGCAGCCAAGAGGAGGACAATAAAGAGGAGGACAACAAAGAGGATTCAAACAAGCTGCAGGTGATTGAGTACGTTCGCAGCGGCACCGAAGTTCTCCAGGTGCCAGTCAAGCTCTCGAAGCGGCGTCATCGCTGCCCGTCAGCGGACTCGTGGCGATGCGCGCTGGAACACATCGACGCGTCCGAGGATGCCGACAAGCAGCTGACGGCGCTGCTGCCGGAGAAGTTGGCGGGTAGCCAGCGGCTGCGGCTCGCGCTGCACCTCCTGCGCCTGTCGCTGAACGGCGGTAATCGGCGGAGCCGCTGCGTCACCAGAGCGCTGCTGGCGCTGTGCCTGCTGCGACACGACGCCTCCAAGGACTCCGACAATGATGATGACGAGGAGGACGAGGGCCCGCCGAAGAAACGCGCCGGTTCGACCGTGGATTTCGACTGCTACGCCAGCCCGCGCATCGACGGCGCTCAGGTCTCCGCTCATCAGCGCTCGAAGTCCGTCTATCTGGAGCTGCTGCATCAGTTCAACGCTTTCCAGGCTCACATTGTCTCGCTGATGCTCTTCCTGCAGGCGCACTCCAGCGCCGGGGAGGACGACCGCCTGCTAGACTGGCTGCCGCGGCTGCTGGCTGGCCGCTTCGTCTATCGGGTGGCCGCCGACATGCTGGACGGCCGGCTGGACTGGGACCGCTGCTTGGCCAGCCTGGCCGACCGCCTCCGAGCTCGGGGAGCCACCAGCCAGGGCCTGCAGCGGCTGGCCGACTGGATCACCGCTGCTGGGGTGCCGGCTGCTGCTGCTGCTGACTGAGGCTGCGGAGTCTGAGTGTGCGAGACCAACTGCCTGATGATCACTGACCAGTCCCACCTGCTGTCTCTCTCTCCTCTCTGCCCCCTCTTCTCTCTCCCCTATCCCCTCTCCCCTCTCCCCTCTCCCCTCTCTCCCCTCCTCTCTCTCCTCTTCTCTCTCCCCTCTCCTCTCCTCTCATTTCTCCCCTCTCCCCTCTCTCCCTCTCCCCTCTCTCCCCTCTCCCCTCTCCCCTCTCCCCTCTCTCCCTCCTCTCTCTCCTGTTCTCTCTCCCTCTCCTCTCCTCTCCTCTCTCCCCTCTCCTCTCTCCCCTCTCCCCTCTCTCCCCTCTCCCCTCTCTCCCTCCTATCTCTCCCCTTCTCTCTCCCCTCTTATCTCTCTCCTCTTCTCTCTCCCCTCTCCTCTCTCTCCTCTCATTTCTCCCCTCTCCTCTCTCCCCTCTCCTCTCTCCCCTCTCCCCTCTCTCTTCTCCTGTCTCTCCTCTCTCCTCTCTCCTCTCCTCTCTCCTCTCCTCTCTCGTCTCCTCTCTCCTCTCTTCCCTCTCCTGTCTCTCCTCTCCTCTCTCCTCTCCTCTCTCGTCTCCTCTCTCCTCTCTTCCCTCTCCTGTCTCTCCTCTCCTCTCTCCTCTCCTCTCTCTCCTCTTCTCTCTCCCCTCTCCTCTCTCCTCTCATTTCTCCCCTCTCCTCTCTCCCCTCTCCTCTCTCCCCTCTCCCCTCTCTCTTCTCCTGTCTCTCCTCTCTCCTCTCTCCTCTCCTCTCTCCTCTCCTCTCTCGTCTCCTCTCTCCTCTCTTCCCTCTCCTGTCTCTACTCTCCTCTCTCCTCTTCTCTCTCCCCTCTCCCCTCTCCCCTCTTCGCCCTCCCCTCTTCTCTGGTTTCTATATTACTTGATTTAGCTTAGGCGGCCAAGCCCCATGATATCCAAAGCCGCTGGGATGATTTCTGTGCCACTATTCAATAAATGCAATGCTTATTGTTGGAATTTACGAGTAAATGCTGACTGAAATCCAAAGCTTAATTCATTAGATTGTTTATCATTTATTCCGCCAAGCCAGTGCGCCGAAGTTAAAAGATTGGGTTGTTAATTTGTCTGTTGATTTTAGTGAGTTTTTATCAATATCAGGCAGCTTCGCTATTCTGTACTGTTAGTAGCTGTTACTACTTAAATTAGTAGTATTTTAATATTTATATTTCAATTGCTGTTAAACATTTTCTGTTTTAGCTTTGCTTGTTTTGGTAATATATAGTTTATTAGTGAAAAACGAATCCATTTATTGATACACGCCATTTCGACACCCGCACGCTGCGCTCTGAAATTTTATTTCAAATATTTTACTGCATTTGCTGCTTTTCAATTTTTTTCTATCGGTAATCGATCAAATCTCATTAGGAATCATTCAAATCTCAGTGAAAATTGGTCAAATCTCAGTGGGAATCGGTCAAATCTCAGTGGGAATCGGTGAAATCTCATTGAAAATTGGTCAGGTCTCAGTGGAAATCGGTCAAATCTCATTGGGAATCGGTCAAATCTCAGTGAGAATCGGCGAAATCTCATTGGGAATCGTCAAATCTCATTGGGAATCGGTCAAATCTCATTGAGAATCCGTCAAATCTCATAGAGAATCGGTCAAATCTCATTCAGAATTGGTCAAATCTCATTGGGAATCGGTCAAATCTCATTGGGAATCGGTCAAATCTCAGTGGGAATCGGTCAAATCTCATTGGGAATCGGTCAAATCGCATTGGAAATCGGTGAAATCTCATTGGGAATCCGTCAAATTTCAGTGGAATCGGTCAAATCTCATTGGGAATCGGTCAAATCTCAGTGAGAATCCGTCAAATCTCAGTGGCAATCCGTCAAATCTCATTGGGAATCGGTCAAGTCTCAGTGAGAATCCGTCAAATCTCAGTGACTGTCAAATCTCTTTGAGAATCTGTCAAATCTCATTGGGAATCGGTCAACTCTCAGTGAGAATCCGTCAAATCTCAGTGGCAATCCGTCAAATCTCATTGGGAATCGGTCAAGTCTCAGTGAGAATCCGTCAAATCTCAGTGACTGTCAAATCTCTTTGAGAATCTGTCAAATCTCATTGGGAATCGGTCAACTCTCAGTGAGAATCCGTCAAATCTCAGTGGCAATCCGTCAAATCTCATTGGGAATCGGTCAAGTCTCAGTGAGAATCCGTCAAATCTCAGTGACTGTCAAATCTCTTTGAGAATCTGTCAAATCTCATAGGGAATCGGTCAAATCTCATAAAACTCAAATCGGATCGAGAATCGCTCATTCTATCAATCTTTTCTGTATTGCAATCATTCTTTGCAAGTGTCACATGGTACCGCAGTGTACGGAGCACTTCAACTCGAGAAGCAGAAATGAAAATCAATAAAGTATTTCGACAATATTATGTGAAATAAGACAATGCTTCGTATCCCTTTGCGATCGAAGCCAGTGCCACATTGGATAAGGGGACATGCGTTTACACTCACGCTCGTTCCAGTTCCAGTCACAGCCTGTGCTGCATTCCATAAGTTTCTATAACCTCCCTACTCTCTCTTCCCCTTAACTGGAACTTCTGCCAAGTATATTAAGTTGCTTACCAGCCAAGCAAGGTAAAGTCAAAAGATTATTTTTAAAGCTAGAGATACTCTTGAAATCGAAAGTTCGATGGCGTCGTGTAACGACAGGATTCTGAAGTCTGGCTGGCTGTTTCGAAAAAGTGAGTTTACTCTATCGGAACTGCGATTTTAAAGTTGAGTTTTCTTGAGTGCTTTATCGACCAGAGTTTTAATTGGAGAGGCGCCCTAAGCAGCGCCAGTATTTGGCTCTTGGTAGGCGCCCCCTGTCTCTTGGTTGGAATCCCTGTCTCTTGGTTGGAATCCCTGTCTCTTGGTTGGAGTCCCTGTCTCTTGGTTGGTCCTTGTCTCTTGGTTGGAGTCCCTGTCTCTTGGATGGAATCCCTGTCTCTTGGTTGGAATCCCTGTCTCTTGGTTGGTCCTTGTCTCTTGGTTGGAATCCCTGTCTCTTGGATGGAATCCCTGTCTCTTGGTTGAAGTCCCTGTCTCTTGGTTGGAGTCCCTGTCTCTTGGTTGGTCCTTGTCTCTTGGTTGGAATCCCTGTCTCTTGGTTGGTCCTTGTCTCTTGGTTGGAATCCCTGTCTCTTGGATGGAATCCCTGTCTCTTGGTTGAAGTCCCTGTCTCTTGGTTGGAGTCCCTGTCTCTTGGTTGGAATCCCTGTCTCTTGGTTGGAATCCCTGTCTCTTGGTTGGAGTCCCTGTCTCTTGGTTGGAATCCCTGTCTCTTGGTTGGAATCCCTGTCTCTTGGTTGGAGTCCCTGTCTCTTGGTTGGAATCCCTGTCTCTTGGTTGGAGTCCCTGTCTCTTGGTTGGAGTCCCTGTCTCTTGGTTGGAATCCCTGTCTCTTGGTTGGAGTCCCTGTCTCTTGGTTGGAGTCCCTGTCTCTTGGTTGGAATCCCTGTCTCTTGGTTGGAGTCCCTGTCTCTTGGTTGGAATCCCTGTCTCTTGGTTGGAATCCCTGTCTCTTGGTTGGAATCCCTGTCTCTTGGTTGGAATCCCTGTCTCTTGGTTGGAATCCCTGTCTCTTGGTTGGAATCCCTGTCTCTTGGTTGGAATCCCTGTCTCTTGGTTGGAATCCCTGTCTCTTGGTTGGAATCCCTGTCTCTTGGTTGGAATCCATGTCTCTTGGTTGGAATCCCTGTCTCTTGGTTGGAATCCCTGTCTCTTGGTTGGAATCCCTGTCTCTTGGTTGGAATCCCTGTCTCTTGGTTGGAATCCCTGTCTCTTGGTTGGAATCCCTGTCTCTTGGTTGGAGTCCCTGTCTCTTGGTTGGAATCCCTGTCTCTTGGTTGGAGTCCCTGTCTCTTGGTTGGAATCCCTGTCTCTTGGTTGGAATCCCTGTCTCTTGGTTGGAGTCCCTGTCTCTTGGTTGGAGTCCCTGTCTCTTGGTTGGAATCCCTGTCTCTTGATTGGAGTCCCTGTCTCTTGGTTGGAATCCCTGTCTCTTGGTTGGAATCCCTGTCTCTTGGTTGGAATCCCTGTCTCTTGGTTGGAATCCCTGTCTCTTGGTTGGAATCCCTGTCTCTTGGTTGGAATCCCTGTCTCTTGGTTGGAATCCATGTCTCTTGGTTGGAATCCCTGTCTCTTGGTTGGAATCCCTGTCTCTTGGTTGGAATCCCTGTCTCTTGGTTGGAATCCCTGTCTCTTGGTTGGAATCCCTGTCTCTTGGTTGGAATCCCTGTCTCTTGGTTGGAATCCCTGTCTCTTGGTTGGAATCCCTGTCTCTTGGTTGGAGTCCCTGTCTCTTGGTTGGAATCCCTGTCTCTTGGTTGGAGTCCCTGTCTCTTGGTTGGAGTCCCTGTCTCTTGGTTGGAGTCCCTGTCTCTTGGTTGGAGTCCCTGTCTCTTGGTTGGAATCCCTGTCTCTTGGTTGGAATCCCTGTCTCTTGGTTGGAATCCATGTCTCTTGGTTGGAATCCCTGTCTCTTGGTTGGAATCCCTGTCTCTTGGTTGGAGTCCCTGTCTCTTGGTTGGAATCCCTGTCTCTTGGTTGGAGTCCCTGTCTCTTGGTTGGAGTCCCTGTCTCTTGGTTGCAATCCACAGGCCGATTTCCTATAAAAATTGCACTGCGGAGATAGCAAATCAATATTCCATCATTATTTCAAAAATCAATAATTGCATTTGATCTGCGGCAGAAACGATAACTATCATTTTAATTTTGCATATTGCTTTCTTGTTATTTAATAAGCCTTCAAAACTTACACGATCTAAAAATCTGTCAAAGCCTGTTGAGTTGTCCTCAAAAACTTTGTCTCGCTGGCGCTCCTTTGACCAGGTGACTTTCTACGCCGCTGGAAGCGCAGCTGGGTGGTGATCGACTGCAACGGCGATCTGAGCTACTTCGAGTCGCCGCGAAGCGGCACCGCCGAGGACACCATAGTGCTGCCGCTGGAGGTGCTGTCAGCCCGGCTTTTGGCACAGTTGTTTTCTAGAATATATGGCTTGGGTAGTAACTTTTTGGCCTAACATTTATAGTCAATAGTCATTATTGTGCTAACTATACCAAGAGGGGAAACTTATGAGGGCCGACCCCTAAGGCGGATGTACACCCTGTGTGAGCGTGTGTGTGAGTGCGTGCCCAGGAGTCTGCGGAATGGGCAGAGTTGCCTCAGCCTTCGTGAAATCATTTCCAGGTGCAGCGAGTCCTAGTTGGCGACAAATGCAACGTCTCGCCGCCAGACGGCGCCCCGGTTGACGCTCTGTTCGCCCTGGAGACGCCGGAGAAGACCTGGGAGTTCTGCGCCGAGAACACCGACGATCGGGTGGCCTGGACGGAGGCCGTGGCCAGCGGTCGCCAGGTTCGCCCCCAGCCCGGCCGGTTCTCGCCGCCGCCGGCCTACACGAACGGCGACTCGCCCTACCGTCGGGAACGAGTCGTCTACGTTGAGAACGGCCGCCAGGTGCCGGCGCAGGTGATCTACCATCCAGATGGCAACACCATCGTTGTGTACGACGACGGCAGGCCGCCCTACTGCAACCGGCACAGCTGCTACGGCTGTCACTCCTGCTGCGCCGGTGACGCGGCCCTGGGCTTCGCCACCGGAGCCCTGCTGTTCTCGCCGCTGATGTGGTGGCCCATGTGGTACTGACCGGTGCTGCGTCACCGGATTGACAATTCATATTTGTGCTGCACCCTGAATATAAGTACAGTGCGGGCTGACAGTCAATTTTTATTGCACTTGTTCAGTTTATCGGAGTCCATCGCAAATTTGAAATTGTCCGAGCTACAATGATGTACTTCTGATGTACATGTAATCCGAGTACTTTCTGCGAAGCCTCAATAAAAATTTGGGAAAGGTGTCCGAGTTTTGCTTCGACATTGCTTCTAAAATGTGTTTTAGCTGTAGTTATACTTTTAGGGGGTTGCAGTCTAGTGGTTAGAGCGTCGAACTCACGACTGAAAGCCCCCCCCCCCCAACGCGTGTGTATGCTCTGTCTCGTTTGGGTTGGGTGATCGCCCACCCCTCTGCCTGGATCCATTTGTAATGTAAACTTGGCATTGAGACTAAGACTTGCCTGTGAAATAAGTCGCACGAGATTTGCTCATCACTGGAAGCTGCTGCTTCAGCCAGCAAATTCGAACTGATAAAAATAATTTCATGCTAGTTCTGCCAGAGCTGAACTAGCTTTAAAATTAGAAACAAGACACTAACAAATTCGTCATAAAGTTTACAAGGGGCTGCAGAATGTGCCAGTGCAGTCGCAAGTATATATTGCTTGTCGCTATGGAACATTGCGAGACAAAATCTGACGAAACGAACTGCAACCTGCGGCTCTTCCGGCAGCATGTCTGTCTCAGACTGGGGGCTTCGCATGGAATCTACACGACTGCTATAAACAGTGCAATAGTGGCTCGATTATTTATCAACCTCAGGCTGCAAGATATAAACTTTGGCTGCCAGCTTAAAACATATAAATGAATAGATCATATTTTCTGCGATAGCAAACCGCTTCTGCTAAACCCGGCCCTCAGTGATGAGAACACTGACTTTGGTTTTCGTATTGATAGCAGCCTCGGCTGCTTTAGACGACACCGCTGATGACGCTCCTACGCCGCTGTACGTGCGCCTGAACGATACCAGAGTGGCTTGCATTTGCCAGCAAGAGCTGGCCAGCAAAAATGTTCGCTGCCGCCTGCTTGAAGCGAAGAACTCCAGCGCCGTTGGTTTCGACTGCAAGGAGCTGCCATTCAAGATTATATCCAGCCTGTCCATCGACTGCGGCAACTTCACCCTCAGCAGCGAGATCGACCTGCACGAGATGACATTCCGGCACGAGCACTTCTATCCGCCTTACCACGTCGAGCTGATCGGCTGTAGAATTCACTTCGACTTACTCAGCTTCGGCCAGCTGATCCACGAAAACGTCAGCACGCACGAGAGCGTCGAGCTGGCGATGTTCGGCCCGATAAAGCCGCGACTGGCGGCTCAGTACACGGAGAGGCTCGAGTACAACACCAGCAGTTTCAAGCCCAGCAGCTGCAAGCTCATGTCTCTGGTTCTGCGCAGCTGCATTGTCGTGTACTTCCCAATCTATCTCAATATGAAGTGCTTCAACCTGGTCAATATGCAGCTCATCGATACTCCCCTGAACGTGATTAGCGTGTCGAACATGGTTGGAGCAATGTCCCTACAGCAATTCACTGTGAGCCATTCCAACCTGACCGAGGCGGCCGAGAATATCTACGACATAGTTTTGGACTCGTTGAATCATTACCTGGATGACGCTATTGCCAATGGCACGGTGCCCCTACGCAACGAAACGGACTGGCTGGTGCGCCTGAAGAAGCAGTACGGCCGGTTCACCTGGCAGAAGATGCTATTCAAGGCTAGCGACGAAAGCACCACCGGAGGCGGCTTCACGTTCAGCTTTGCCAAGCGGCGCATTCGTGACGAATCTGCAGAGTCCGAGAAGTGGGAGCTGATACCCAGCCAGCTAGCCACTCTGAACTTCTCCTACAACCGGCTCACTAAAATACCCAATTTAGTCTCCCTACTTGGCAATCTTCGCGAATTAGATTTGAGCCACAATGAGATTTCAAGCCTGTACGACTACGACATGTGCTGGCCGCCTTCTTACGAATTGGCCCGGTGCTACTGGTTTCGCGGGCCCAAGGACAGCCTGAGAAAGCTGGACCTGTCCTACAATCGAATCCCGTTTATCGGGGTCGTTTCGCCGTGGTTTGAAGTAAGTTTTTGCATAATGTCACGCCTTCTGACCTTGAAATCAAGCAGGGAATTCTGGCCTGGGGCTTGTGTGTTTTATCACCTAAGAGTAGGAGGACTCCTCCAGGGCATAGAGTGGTGGTCACGGGGCTCTTTGCACATACATGTATCCGTGTACGCGTAATACCGTGTCAGAAAATCCCAACTGGCAACCAGAAGTTGCTTTAGTGCTCTACTTACGATATAGCCATGTGCTGCATTTACAATTCCTATTCTAGGTAAATCTTCAATACCTGGATCTGTCGCACAACCGGATCAAGTCTCTAAATGCGATGGCATTCAAGAATTCGCTACTTCCTTCGAGTCTCGTGGAGCTAAACCTCGATTATAACTGGTTGCAGAGCTTTGAGCTTGCGTCGCTGGCCCGCTTGGAGAAACTTTGGGTTCGGAACAATGATCTCAAAGTGATTTCTCTCCGGAGCATTCCTCAGTCACCTTTTCTTACTTTTATTGGGCTGAATGACAACCTGATTAGCGACATTGACTGCGGCTGTTTTGTAAACCTCACCAGCCTGCGCAGCCTGGACTTGAGAAGCAACAGCATCAAAGTTTGGAATGCCGACTACTTCATGATGAGCAATAGGACTAACCAAGCCTCCAGGGTTATGCTGTACATATCTGGACAGAAAGTAACCCAGCTGTGCACCTGTAACCACGTTTATGCTGTTTCAGAAATCGAGCTTCAGAAGCATACGAAAGCGTGCTCAGAAGTGTACAAATATCCGCAGTTCTCATACAATGAGACCAGGGACTACCACTGTGAATTTTTCATGCACGAGAATGTTACCCAAAAAACAAATAAAAGTTTGAGAGCATCCAGGCCAAGTAACTTTATTTGTCCCTACTATGGCTACATTGAGGTTGAAGTGCCTAGAAGGTACTGTTTTAAGAACTCAAGCACGGGATGCCGTACCAGGTGCATCAGCTCCTGCCTGTGCTGGCACTCTCGCGACTGGTCCTACGCTGACATCAACTGCGACAACATGCACGCCGATCCGTTCAACTTTCCTATCCGAATACCGGTGAAGAAGCTGTCGCTAAACAGGATCTCAATGATTGGCATTGCTGGCAAGTTCTCAGTTGGCATGCTCCGATGGGCGAAGGGCAAGGAGTCACCTTCGACGAAGCTGCGCTACCTCAGCATGTGCTATAGCCACATCTTGGAGATCGAAGATCACGCCTTCAACTTGACTAGATACGGAACCCAGTACAACATCGAGGTGCTGGAACTAAGGGGAAACCGACTGCGAATAATTAGTCAGTTTACATTCTCCGGCCTGGAGAAGACGCTTTCGACTCTCGATTTGAGCAGCAATCTCATCCGACCATTCGATATGAACATCTTCAAATCGTTTAGCCGACTTTCAAACTTGACTTTGCGCGGCAATGCGTGGGTGTGCTCGTGCCGCTCTGAGTGGCTCACCTTCCAGCAGCAGCTCATCAACATATCTGTAGCCGGGCAGTTTGTTAGCGACTTCAGTCTCATCAGTTGCAGCTTCAATGACTCAGAGTTCAATAAGGCGTACAGAGAGTTCTTGAATTCCGGTTGGAGCAACAAGGGACTTCCGTTAAACTTGAGCGCGCCCTACTCAGTCGATGATGGAGGAAAACTTCGTAAGCTCTGCGCCGCCATGGAAACCTATCAGGAAGCGATGCGTCAAGCCACGGTCAAGTGGATGCTGATTACCGTAGCCTCAATCCTTGGCAGTCTTCTGCTTCTAGCGCTGATTACCAAGCGGCACAAAGTGTACGGAGCGGTTGAAATGTTCTTCATCCTAAAGTACATGCAAAGAAAACGGCTAATGGACTCCAGCGAAGCCGGAGCTCTTGCTCGCTGCGGTAATGGCGACGAATTCGAGTTTGACGTCTTCTTTCTGGCCGATCAACAGGTAAGATTTCGTATCAATATGGGCATTCATACGTACTCCGTACGTACTCATACGTACTCGTACTCCGAACATTCGTCAGGATGAGTCCACACTGGTCGGGGTGCTCCGCGATCTGGACTCGGCGTTCCGATTCTACCGACTGAGCAGCTCGCACTCGATGGACTACGCCGTGCACAGGGGCAGCGGGTTCATGCAGCAGACTCGCTTCGAGTCCGTTTCGGACGGCGTCCGGTTCAGTCGCACCGTTGTAGTCCTGTTGTCCAAGCGGTTTCTTCACTCCGGCTTCCACGACCTGCTGCAGGCGGTCAGCGAAATTTCAGCCAGCGGTCGCAACCCTGCCGACTACATCGTGCTACTGAAGCTCTCCCGCGGCGTGTCCAGCGAGCACGAGCAACTGCGACACTCCTACGGTCGCCAGGTCTCCGGCGCGGTCGCCGCTCTGTTCAGCCGGTCCGTGAAGCACGGCAGCATCGACTGGGAGTACAAGGTGGCTTCGCTGGTCTGTCGGGCCAAATTCAATCGCGCTGTCGCGGCCGGTCCGGCACTGAAGGCGTTCCTGTCTCCGGGCGGCGAGGCGACCAACGACGAGGAGACGGACGAGATGGCTGCCGCGACCGCTACCGGAAGCCGGGAGGGAGCCTCCCTATTGGGTGACGTCTGCGCAATGGACCTGGCCAGTGAGGCAGACGGGTGGATAAAACTAAAATAGACGTATTTATAAATGGCTACTAGAATTCAATATGCTAGTTCTATGGACTCGTTTTTAAGCTGACGGCCAATCAATCAACCTTCCAAGACACTTAAAATGTACTAAAAATTCCTGACAACAAGGAAGCAAAGAGCTGTAAAAAACCTATACGACAGCACTGGCGCCCCTGGTTCTGGCGCCCCTGGTGCTGGCGCCCCTGGCGCTGGCGCCCCTGGTGCTGGCGCCCCTGGTGCTGGTGCCCCTGGTGCTGGCGCTTCCTCCCGATGAAATATCCTCACCATTGCCCTGCCCAAGCCTTTCACCCATATTTAAATTTACTGAAAACAATTTTTCTCCCATCGCAGGCCAGCTGACGCAGCCCGGGCAGCAGCCGCTTCCAGAATGGCCGCCTCACTCGGGCGGATACGGCTGCGACGTGCTGCTGCTGGCGCTACCGGCAGCACCAGAGGAAGCCAGCGCTGACGCCCTTCTGCGCGCCATCATCGCTGAGTGCTCCAGCCGCCGCCTGCTGTTGGCCTCCTGCCAGCAGTCGCTGGTCAACGCTTTTCCCGACACTTTCGAGCGCGTACTGGCCGGCGCTTCCGAAGCCGCCAAGCCTCGGTTTCTCAAGTGCACGCGTCAGTTCGTCATCCTGCTGACACCCTCCATGGCGCGCTGGTTCCAGGAAGACAACCATGATAACCGACGCCTGCTAGACAATCTGATCGAGCTGCAGCAGGTGACGCGAGTGACGCGGCGAATCCTGGTGTTCCTGGACGACCGGCTGAGCGCTGACACGGCTGACAGCTATAGGCGGCTGGCTGACAGGAACCTGCCGGAGAGCGTCACGACCGGCAACCACTTCCGGCTGGCCGAGGCGGCAGAGCCAGCCAACGAAGGACAGTGGAAGCGGGCGCTGTACCTACGGACGGCCGACCGGACTGACTTGGTCGGCTGAGTGTTAAACTTATTTGTGACGAATGGCCGTTCAACGGCCTGGCTGTAAGAATAAGAGAGAAGGTAGTTTTTTGGACATTTCGAAGTTAAATTTACAATTTCTCATTGTGTAAATAGTCGGTGTTGATCTACAAGTTTGTTGCCGATTAAGTTTAGAAAAATATGATTATTTTTGGAAACAAGCAATCGAGACTGGACAGGAACAAACCAAGGGCTACTCAAGTAGGACGAAAAAACTGCGATTCTTGGAAACTTTTCGGAGGCAGATTTTGCCGAAAAAATACATTACGGAGATAGCTGCAAGATTTTAAGTTTTTCAGCACAAAAATTTTTATTGCTTTTGATAGCAGGCAGACACAATGCTCATCTTTTGATGTGTCTTGCCCTTTTTATAGCTCGAGATTCGAGGATTGGAGCTCCTGCTACATTTTAGTTTATAACTTTTGTTTCAATTGTCTGGTTTAAAAAATGCTAAAGTTAATATAAAGAAGAAAGTTGCCGCTGTAAAATTGTGCAAAATGATATTTTTTGAATCATTAGAACGAGAGATATAATGAAAAGTAACACTAATTTGAGACAGCCTTCGTAGAATCCTAATTTTCTGAACGAAAAGCTTTATGAATATGAATAGAGCTATAAGAAAGGCAAGATACGCTCGCATCAAAAGATGTATTTTTTCGGTAAAATCTGCTGTCTAAAATTTTCCAAGAAACGTAATTTCCCGTCCAGCTTTTACTGGACGGACGAGTAGTCCTTTGAGCAACTGTGTAATTAGAACTACCCTGGCGCAACGCCTTCGTCCTGGCAAAAGTTATCGTGCACAGGCTTCTGAAACAGCCGCGGACTGTACAAAATTAGAATCAGAATTAGGCTAACATTAAAAAATCAGCGACTTTGTGATTTCTCTGTCCTTGACTGCTACTTGAGTTTTGTTTTCGATTTGCAAGTTCGGTTGATTTTTTCAATATTTTTATCGTCAATTTTGTACTATTTTATCTTCATAGGAGCTCGTAAACATATGCGCAATAAATGCTATCCAGCTACTCACTTTGAAGCCTGGCAGTAGTATTCAAAGTATTTTAAGGATTTTTTTGCGTCTGATATTTTATAATTTTTCTTATTCCCGACAAGACTATTTAACAAAGCAAAGTGCACGCATCCGATCCAACCTTTTTTCTGCGGCAAACTCAATTCCTTTTGTTACTGCCTGCTTCTGCACCGCCGATTGCATGCTCGAAAATAAGAGTAGAAAGCTTTTATACACTTATCGAAATAGGGCAAGAAAGCAGGATAATTGCTGTCTCTCTTGTACGCTTTCAAGCAATTTTTGACCTTCAAATTAATTTCTTAAATATTGAGTTAAAGCGATACGACTACGCAATCAATGTGTGCACATAACTTTGTTATTGACAGAATTGCAAACTATAGTGTCTACTGAGACAGCAGTAGTCAGGGAATTTGTTTTAGACAAGGACTACTAAAGTAGAAGAACGCAACACTCGAAATCTATGGAAAATGTTCTGAAAGCCACTTTTCATTGAAAAATACACAACGGAGATAGAAGGTTAGCATTTTTTCAGCACAAAAATTGTTACTGTTTTCGATAGGAGGCGGACCCAGCGTTCATCGTTTAATATGTTGTGCCTTTATTACAGCTCTATTGATATTCATAAAGCTTTTTGTTCAGAAAATTGGGATTCTATGTTACTTTTTATTCTACATGTACATACAATTGCAAATCTCCTGTGCCTAAAAACCATTAAAATGACACGGCTCGGCTCGATCATTGGTTTTATGAATCTATTTCGTCATTTTTTGGCTGACTGTGTAACAATATGTGTCACAGAGATGATAAAATGGATTCAGAAAAACAAAGATTCAAGCTGTGCGATGCGATTTTTGCTCACAGGGAATGTACCTAGAATAAAAAAATTAACATTTAATCCTAAAGTTCTGAACGAAATGCTTTATAAATATGATGAGGACGCACTTTTTTCCAAACTTCACGCTCCAAACTTACTAGCCTACTAACAGCAGGCTATGGGCATTTTTCTCTTTATGTAAATTGCCTAGAATCCATACTAGTAGAACTTTTGTAGTTATATGATTTTGCCATACTTGTAGTTATAATAACATAGGTGCGGCTTTTGGGTCATAAATCATCGCCTTCGAGCTGGTCTGACAGCCACCCCCGCCTCACTCAGTGCTGAGACTGGCGCCAGATGGTCTGAGAGGATGCGGGCGGTAGCTTATTTCTCATCATTTTGACAGGCCATCAAGATTTATGAGGTCAGGGCCTATTGTTCGTGTTCACTCAAGCGTGTGACAGCTTTGACAGCTATGCGTTTTACCCCTAAAAGTACGTTGGGATTAGCGATTAGCGATTTCTCTTCAATATCTTCACTTTCTATTTAATAAGAGCTTTCTGATGTATATTTTTTCATTAATTTTTATAATTCCTACGCGAAAGGTCATAAATCATTATGTAGCGATTTTGAGTGATTTATGACCGCACCTGTCGTATTTTAATGGCCCGAGGGAACTGATAGGATATTCTGGTCACGTGAGTTTGGGTGGCAACAAGCTCAGCCAATCAGAAAATTCGACGTGCGTTATAACAAATCAGCTCAGCCAATCAGCGTCGAGGTATTCCATTATAACAAATTGCGGTCCAGTTGGCGGCTATTTAAACCGGTGTTTTTGGCCCGCTCGTACTCAACCTCCTGCTCCGCCTCCTGGGACTTTGGCCTAACATAGACCTCCCGGAGATCGACCGTCGTCTCTTGATTCCCGGATCGCGACTCCCCCCATCATCATCAAGGTCGAATCCCCCCGGTCGTCAGCAGCGAACATCAAGATTAAGACATCACCTGCTAGCTATCTGCGAAGGTTGTGACATCAGCATTATCCGGGCCTACAGCTGCGAAGCACTAAGCCGATTCGGTCACTGTGGATTACCTGGTCTCCGGCTGTTGAGTTTTTGATTGGTTGGTGAGAGGCTACCTAGACTTGCTTGATTGGGTGATTCCTTATCTGTCCCTATTTCAATAGCTGGAATTAGGCGCACACTTTTGCTCATTTGTTCAACAGGCTGTTATTGAGCCAGAAATCATTAATAATACTGTTAGTAGTCCGAAGCCTCAATTTAATCTGAGGTGTGAAGTGTTCGAGTTAGCTATCATCAGCTCTACGAGAGGCTTGTTGGCGTTGAAGGCCAAAAGTACAATTCCTCGTATTTAGCAATGTAATAATACATGTAGCTACCCCATAGTCTCGCCACTGCAAGAATCCCTGCACGAGTCCCCTCTGTACCTGCATGGCCAATGCGATCAGTCCCTGCAGTGTCCCTACATCGGCTATGACTTCGAGATTGACAGCAAAAAGACACTAGTTGGCAGGTAAGTGCTAAGCCCCCTCTAGTCGGAAGCCCGATTTCGAAAGTTCCGGTTTGGTGAGCCAGAACGCACGGGCTGGTGGCAGCGGGTTAGTTAATCTGCGGATTAGCTGATCTCTACCTTCAAAATTCTCTGCTTGTCTCTCGCTGTCCCTCTCTTAGCTATAGGACCTAGACTGCTCGCCACAGATCAAGCTACCATGGGGCTGACCATCTGACAGGAGTGGGGGGGCCAGGACTCTAATGGATTCATTTCTGAGACCTGAGGCCCGAAGGCTTCCACAAAGGAGCCGAAAAGGCCGAAACCCATCAAATATCAATAGAGCTGTCTGATATAAGAAAGGCACAATAAATCAAAAGATTAACATTGGTTCTGCCTCCTATCGAAAGCAATAACAATTTTTGTGCTAAAACAACGAAGACTTCCTATCTCCGTAGTGTATTTTCGGCGAAAAGTGGCCTTCAAAACTAATTCCATGAAACGTTAGTGTCGCATCCTGTATATACGTTGTGTTGCTTTAGTTGTCCTTGTGTTTAGGTGTAGCTGCCGCCGCTGCCAGGTCTTCCACTGTTCAGGCCTGTGCTGCCGAGAATCACGGTCGCCTCGCTTGCTGGCTCCGCAATTTCGGGACTTACTGAGCCTCCACCCCGGTCTCCATGGCGACTGAACGACGCAACGATTTGATCGATGCTGCGACCTTTGGTCTCCGGCATGCGCAGGAACAGGAGGGCAAGGAACGCGGCCGTCAGGACGGTGAACGGCACGAACACCAGCGAGCCGAGGCCGTCCAGTAGCACGGGGAACAACATACCGACGGTGAAGTTCGCCAGCCAGTTCACCAGCACGCCGACAGCGTTAGCCGCTGAGCGAGAGTCCTGCGGGAACATCTCCGACATCATCATCCAGGGGATCGAGCCGGGACCGATGGCGAAGAACACCACGACGAGCAGCGCGGATGCGATGCTCCCCCAGCGAGGCCGGCTGGCACCGCGCCGTTGACTTTCTGCTGCTGGCCGACGCTGAACAGCACAGTGAAGAGAGCGGAGGCCACCGTGATGCCCGCCAGGCCCGCCAGGTGAAGAGTCCGCCGGCCAGCCCGGTCCATGAGCGGCACGGACACGAGCGTCATCACCACCATGATGGCACCGACCGCGATAGTGGCCAGCTGTGCCGCCGACTCTGATGCTCCGACGCCCTGGAACAGATCAGCTGAGTAGTAGAAGATGACGTTGATGCCTGACCACTGCTGGGACAGGTGCAGCACAATCCCCACAATTAGAGGCCGCCACTGGGCAGCGAGGCGCGAGCAGCCCTGCCGCTGCTCCTGACCGGTTTGGCCGTCCAACTCGGAGCGAATCTCCGCCAACTCCTCGTCGATGGACTTGTCCTCGCTGTCTCCTTTGTCGACGCCGCGCAGCTGGCACAGAGCCGAGCGAGCTGCAGCTTCGTCGTGTCTGGTGAGCAGCAGGTGCCGCGGCGTCTCCAGGCAGGCCGGCAGGCAGGCGAGCTGCAAGACGCTTGGCAGGCCGGCAATAGCGAACAAAATCGGCCAGAGCTGCGGCCCGCCCAGTGCCTGCTGGATGCTGAGCGCTTGCGACAGCAGCAGGCCGGTCACCACGCCGAGCTGGTTCAGCACGCCGATGCCGCCACGCAGCTGTCTGGGCGCGATCTCAGCCAGGTAGATCGGCACCAGCCCCGTGTACAGAGCGCTGCAGAAGCCGATCAGCAGCCGGCCGATGATCAGCATCTCAAAACTTCCAGCCGGTTTCGCCACCGACATCAGGAGAGCGGCCACCACGCCAACGCCAGAGTTGACGAGCATGCCGTTCCTGCGGCCCAGCCGCTCGGCCCAGTAGCCGCTGACCAGAGCGCCGATCATGCCGCCGACGGCGAACATCGACACGACCACGGAGAACAGCACGTCGGCTGTGTACGCGGTCAGCTGGACACCGTAGTGAGCCGCTGTGGACTCGTTGATCAGGCGGACGATGCTCGCCTTTGGATTGTTGATCACCCCGGTGCTCCAGCCGAAGCAGACAGCGCCGAGAAAGGCGGAGAAGCAGGAGAACGCGAGGAAGGCTGTGACGCCTGAGGAGCTGCGACGTTGAGTCATTGCTGCTGAATACTGTTCGGTATCGGCTTGGTGAGTCTATTTTGCTGCTTCCAAAAGGTGAGAGCGCTTTACGTAGCAGCCTGATTTAACCTTGGCTTCACTATAGCCGACTTTTCTGCTATGTGCTAGGTGTTCTCCACTTATCTAGTGGTGGGCGGTACCAGCATATAAAGCGTCACACTTATTAGCATACAGCTAGTTCAAGGTGACTGGAGACGAGGGGTGAACTGCACTTGCCCAACAAGCTCGCGTTTGAATTGCGTATTGCCGACAAGCCGAAGACTCTAGAGTGCAGATCGGTGCGCAGACATGGAAAGCGCACAGTGAAAGTTGCAGCGAAATTCTCTCTGTTCGGCCCCTGGTAGATAGAGCTGATCTCGCAGCAACCTGGTTTGCCTGCAATCACGTGTGCTGTGAATGTCATCAGCTTGGTTACGATAATATTTGTACAAGTTGATTGCAACGCAAATCTAATGAATTGCCTAACGAGTTTCTCTAACTTGTTCAATTTACCTTATCTTTACCCTTCACTGTAATTCATTTCCAACTGATTTGAAAAAAAACATGTAGTTTAGTTGATTTGCATAGCGAAGGCAGGTGAATTTTAATTGCTAATCTGCTTATAAGCTTGGTTTGTACCTGTTCTGTGTAATTGGACTCTGACACCTCTATAGACTGCAGATTGTTGAATTCTAAATTTATCTTTTCCATGAGTGGTTTGGTTTTAGTTTGGTCTTAGCGGGCAGCAGAATGTTCTGAAAAAAGAGACTCGTGCTACTTGAAGTATTATACCCAGTCATCCATAAAGTTCTTGCGCTTTTTGACGAATTATAATTATTCAGAGCGAAAAGCATATGTATATGTAATATTAACTCAACAATAACTAATACTAACTGAATACACCTGCCCTGATATGGCCAGATGCAACCGACAGCTCAGCCGCAGCTGTTGCGCGGCGCATCTGAAGGCTGCGTACGGCTGTTCAGTCCATGGAATGCTGGGTCGCCACACCCTCAAACCCAGCTAATGCTGGCACCCATTTTACAGCTGGATGAACTGAAGCAATGCAGAGTTAAGTGTCTTGCTCAAGGACACAAATTGTTCCGAGTGGTTCGAGAGTCGAACCACCGACCTTTCAGTCGTGAGTCCGACGCTCTGACCACTAGGCTGCAACCCCCTCAACATGAGTTGCCAGTCGCACAAAGCCAGATCTGTAAAATTTGCCAACTCTGGACAAAAAACTCCATGGCCTCATTTTCCAACTCTTCTTTGGAGAATTTTTTGCTGATCAAAAACTTGGTTAGGGATAAAAGATAATCGTAAATGGGAACTGTGTGGGCTGTGAGTTGGATGCAGCAAAACCTCACAGCCCGGCTGCAGCAGCTGCTAAACTGCCAAGTTTAAATTTGCAAAACTTATTCATTCAATTGGGCGCAAATGTTTGCATCAGATTCTGAAATTTCCTAGGATAGCTCGTATGATAAAACACCGCCACAGTTATGAGCTATGAAAATGAGAAAGATAAATATAGTATTTTGCAGCCCATTTGGGCCTACACGCATTTAATTTAATCCAAGATACGTTTGCCAATGCAATGGAGCTTTTGTCTATGGCAGCAAGGCTGGCACAGCGGCATCTAATTTGGTCCAACAAGCATCAATTTGGTCCAACAAGCATCAATTTGGTCCAACAAGCATCAATTTGGTCCAACAAGCATCAATTTGGTCCAACAAGCATCAATTTGGTCCAGCAAGCATCAATTTGGTCCAACAAGCATCAATTTGGTCCAACAAGCATCAATTTGGTCCAACAAGCATCAATTTGGTCCAACAAGCATCAATTTGGTCCAACAAGCATCAATTTGGTCCAACAAGCATCAATTTGGTCCAACAAGCATCAATTTGGTCCAACAAGCATCAATTTGGTCCAACAAGCATCAATTTGGTCCAACAAGCATCAATTTGGTCCAACAAGCATCAATTTGGTCCAACAAGCATCAATTTGGTCCAACAAGCATCAATTTGGTCCAACAAGCATCAATTTGGTCCAACAAGCATCAATTTGGTCCAACAAGCATCAATTTGGTCCAACAAGCATCAATTTGGTCCAACAAGCATCAATTTGGTCCAACAAGCATCAATTTGGTCCAACAAGCATCAATTTGGTCCAACAAGCATCAATTTGGTCCAACAAGCATCAATTTGGTCCAACAAGCATCAATTTGGTCCAACAAGCATCAATTTGGTCCAACAAGCATCAATTTGGTCCAAACGCTCCTGAGCCATTCGCCAGTCTACCATAGACAAAAGCACCATTACATTGACAAACGCATTTTGGATTAAATTCAATGTGCGTAGGCACAAATGGGCTACAAAAAGCTATATTAGTATAGACTTCCTGAAAGCGATGTTGATCGATTCATATAATATAGGATTCAATTCTTGGTTTTGAGTGCTTAAATGTTTAGTTGATAATAAAGCCAACCTTGAGAATCCGCTTTGCGCAGTCAGCGAGTGTTCCCAACCTTTCCGTTGATTTAGCATCGACACTACTCTTGGCCATAGACATAAAAAGGCCAAAAAAGCCAACCAAGTTTAGAATTCAGTGCTTTTCCACGCCTATTTCTATATTCTATGACAATGTCTATGACATAGTTTACGACAATGAGCTATAAAACTGTAGAATGTCAAGAACTGAATACAATACGATAAAAACTAAATACAAACGCAAACAGAATCGAAAGCTAATTTTAAACGGTCCAGCTTTTGAGTTATGTAGCATGCAAAAATTGGAGAAAATTGGTGACCTTCGATGCACAAACCGAACAGACGAGAGCAATGAAGCTCCCACGCTGCCGCCTTGTCTGCTGTGATAGTTTCAGCTACGGCCGCGCGGGCTTCTCGTTCCATTAGCATGAATCTCCAGTCTTCCAGCATCACGTCTTCAGGAGGAGCAGCCTCCTTCTCCATCAATTCCGTCTCGACCAAGCGGCATTTAATTTTAGCCTTCAGAGCGCTGTTGGCCAGCTCGGACGGATTCAGAAATGGAGCGTAGGTTGGCAGGATGCGAACTGAGATGCGCTGCTGCAGCTGGTGAATCACAACCCCGCGATGAAAGTGTGGCCCGTCCATCACGATCAGCCACCACCCATCAGGATCGCGTTCAGAGCACAGCTCAATCGCGTTCAGGTTAACTGAAGTTGGGAATTGTTGAGTTAGTGTCAATGTGCCAGAACTAGTGTCAATGGTTAGTTATATATTCGGTTCAGAGGTAGAGGTAGACTCTTCGTCGTTATTTTTTTCATCAGGATTAGCTAGCGTAACGTCTATCACAAACTCCCGTGAAAACCGCTTTCGAGCTGAGGTGTCTGCGGCCAGCCTGAGGAAGATGAGGACTGTAGTTTTTAGGGACTATGAAGTCAGCGATGGTGATCAAATCTGCTGGCTTTATAAGAAGTACATATGACGGGTTGTCATCGATATTCCACTATAAACATATTGAACTACACTACTAGCGTAAGAGCATAACGGGGAATTTTTGCCCGAAAATTCCAGTCTCTTTCAAAACTGCATCTTTGCTTCCTTTCTAACTCATTGAATATTCATTGAGCAGAGTGCATATGCCCCATTCAGCTTCATTCAAACTCTCTGAAAGAGGAGGGAGGGTTGGGTCACTTTTCGGAAAGCAGCTACAACTACTACAGCAGCTGTGGGCCGCAGGAATGCAGCAAAGTGAGTTCAGCATAGACTCAGACTGTGCTGTGCGACACAAAAGAGAGAGAAAAGAGAATTCCAGAGCACGGGGGCTGCGAGCGTGCATACTTTACCTGCAGAAGTGACTACAATGGCAGCGTGACCCGGTTCGCCTGTTGCCCCAGGGCGGCGCGCGCCGTTGACGCAGCCCTCGCACCACTCGCTACTGCGGGTGGAGGGTGGGTTAGAACGGCACAAAAGAAGAAACAAAAAGATGCAGCTCAACGCAGACCAGTCTCTGAGGTAAATTTCCTGACTAGGAGTTTTTAGCTTCAAGCTGGCTGCATTCTCAGCTGAACAGCCTGAGGGGCCAGTCCAGCTGGAGTTTAGCTGCAGCTAAGACCCAGCGTAGTGGGTGCGGCTCGACCAATGGCGGGCTTGGCGGGCACCCCAAAGCTTCTCTCGCTGGCGATATAAAATGAAGACGTTCGGGCCGCGGTGCAGAACCGCACACCACTCGAATTTTTGAAGCAACTCATTCAAGCTCAAGCTCAAACAACTCAGTCAGAATGGCGCAGTTCCAGAAGGGTGACATGTCCCCCGAGCTGAAGCCGGACGTCCTCGCTCTGATCAACGAGATCTGCGCCGAGTACAAGGACGACGATGGCATCGCCAGCAACCTGAAGAAGAGGCTGGACAGCAAGTTCACCCCCACCTGGCAGGTGACCGTTGGCCGCAACTACGCTAGGTGAGAGTTTCACGCAGCGCTTCTTCTGAAATTTTATCAGCTATAAATAAACTCAACTACTCATTGCCGCCTGACTTTCCAGCTACGTGACGCACGAGAAGAGCACCTTCGGCTACTTCCAGAACGGCCCCTTTGCCATCCTGGTGTACAAGGCCGGCCTGTAAGCGACTGTCGCGTAACAGTCTTCTCGACAGTGACTTCCAACCAACATATTCTTAATCAATATTTTAATTACTAAGCTAGCAAGTAATAAATTAAGAAAATAGTGTTCTTCCACGCGATATTCGCCCGGAATATTATAAATCTTCCATTGCTCACTCGACTCAACTCATTGAGCCATCGACTTAAAAGTTTTGCTTGCTGTTTCGAACTTCGGCAATGCGTACCATCGAATAAGCTATGCTTTTTACATTTTAAACAAAAATACAAGCTGTGCGTTCCACAACAGAAAAAAGACCAAGAACTCACGCTTCTAAGTATTATTCAATAGTTAAAAATATATAAGGCATATTGTCTTTTATTTTTACTACCTATTTGACTTACTGAAATTTCAAGCTTTGATTGGCGACCAACTTTGAACAAATGCGACACTTATTCTTCTGTGCTACCACATGCTTCTACTGTATTAAATTCGACAGAATTCCAAATAAGAAAAGTGTGAACAGACACTAGCAAGTGTTGCAAGACCATAGACACTAGCGACTGTTGCAAGACCATAGACACTAGCGACTGTTGCAAGACTATAGATACTAGCGAGTGTTGCAAGACCATAGATACTAGCGACTGTTGCAAGACCATAGACACTAGTGAGTGTTGCAACACTAGCGACTGTTGCAAGACCATAGACACTAGCGAGTGTTGCAACACTAGCGACTGTTGCAAGACCATAGACACTAGCGACTGTTGCAACACTAGCGACTGTTGCAAGACCATAGACACTAGCGAGTGTTGCAAGACCATAGACACTAGCGAGTGTTGCAAGACCATAGACACTAGCGAGTGTTGCAAGACCATAGACACTAGCGAGTGTTGCAAGACCATAGACACTAGCGAGTGTTGCAAGACCATAGACACTAGCGACTGTTGCAAGACCATAGACACTAGCGAGTGTTGCAAGACCATAGACACTAGCGACTGTTGCAACACTAGCGAGTGTTGCAAGACCATAGACACTAGCGACTGTTGCAAGACCATAGACACTAGCGAGTGTTGCAAGACCATAGACACTAGCGACTGTTGCAACACTTGCGAGTGTTGCAAGACCATAGACACTAGCGACTGTTGCAAGACCATAGACACTAGTGAGTGTTGCAACACTAGCGACTGTTGCAAGACCATAGACACTAGTGAGTGTTGCAAGACCATAGACACTAGTGAGTGTTGCAAGACCATAGACACGAGCAAGTGTTGTAGAGCAGCATTTAATTTGATCCAACAAGCATCAATTTTGTCCATAGCAGCTCCATATTTTCACCCCTAGACTTTAATGTAGACATATCTGACACAAGCAGTGAGGACAGAAGCAATGATTCATTTGAAACTGTTGAAACTGCTGAGCAGTATCAGTAGTGGAATCGTAGACCATATACTCTAGACTGTCCAACGAACGCCATGAGCTTGTGATCAAAGCATCGGACGGAGGTGAACACCTAAAGGACATTGCAAAGTTGCTGAGTGTCAAAGAAAAGACGCTTTAAAGAATCTGTCAGCGTGTTGAAACCACTGGAAGCAGAGATCGTCTGCGGAGGGACAGAAATCGCCAAAACAAGTTACGGAAGCCTCAGGTCCAACTGCTACTCGATGCAATTGAGACAAACCCTTTGTTGACGTTGCAGAAAATGCAGCCGAAGTTGAAAGAACAGTTCTATTTGTTTTTCAGCATTTCGACCATCAGCAGAGCTCTGGAAAAGCGACTGATAACACTGAAAATCTTGGTAGAGACGCTGACCTTCCAGAAGTACGCTCGTACATGTACGCAACAGCCCGGACGAGTTATCTGGACGAGACTGGATTTAGCATTTCGACTCAAAGTCGTGGTCGTCGTCGAGGTCAGCAAGTGAATGTACTGCAAGCGGTTTTACCGACCATCAGTCAACTGCTGCAGTCTCTACTCAAAGTTCATGGACTGGATGCCCAACAGATGCGCGTCATTTTGTATGATGCGCGGTTTCATAACGGAGCATTTCGGAAGTACATCAGGACAGGATCCAAGCTCATCACATTGCAACCATACTCCCCATTTCTAAATCCTGTCAAGGCTGTCTATTCTTGCCTGAAGGCTGCAATCAAACAGGAGCTCAGTGACCCGGCCAACCAACTAGAGCTTGATCAGCCGCCTCCTAAACACCACCCTTGGCCAATGGAGAGTACATAGTGCTTCACCGCATTGCCAATGCCGCTACAGCTGCCATCACACCTTTAAAGAGTTCAGGTTGGTACAGGCTGATGCTGCGCTTCATGGCCACTTGCATGGCAAGGAAAAAAGTTAATTTAACACGCTTTTCTTCTTTTCATCAAACATGTGTTTTGACTTTATACTTTGCTATAGTTAAGCAGATTAGATTTTTGACGTCACCTTGTGTTGGTACAGTGAAATTTGCTCAAATAAATCGCATTACACAGTTTTAACTTGTGATTGGCTTTCATAGCCGCTATGGACCAAATTGATGCTTGTTGGACCAAATTAACTGCTGCTGTGCCAGCCTTGCTACCATAGACAAAAGCTCCGTTACTTTGGCAAGCATATCTTGGATTAAATCTAATTCGAGCCCAAATAGGCTGCAAAAAGCTATACTTTAGCTTAGTATTTAGCGTTCTCAGCACGCCATGCAGCTGAGTTGAGCTATGAATACAACTATATTTGGTTGCCATCTGCTATCTGGAAGCAGTATCCCTATAGCTAAGTACTGATCACCTAACGCTGCTACTCACAAAGGCTCGCCTTGTAAAGTCACTTTATTTTATTACCTTCACTGTGCAGTTTGCAATCAGCTGAATGCGATAAATAATTAATAAAAGAAAAGGAAATTACATGTAATTTTGAAAGGAGGATAAAACGCTTAAAAGCTGCCGTCCTGATTAGTCTTCAGCTAACTTTCTAACCAATATTCCTGGCTGTTCAATATTAAAAAAAACTTGCAGCATTCAGCAGAATGGACCCGTTCAAAATTCTACACTTAGTGCCCAACCTGAAGGGCCACATTGGCAAATTGGTGCAAGAGGATCAAGGCATGAAGCGAATCATCAGGCCAGTTTACTGCAGGAACACTGATCCACCTAAGTTTATCGCTTTGCCGTTCACCGTGTGCTTCAACTTTCCAGGTGACTTGGTTGCTCAGGTGGCGGGGGGGGCTGCGGGGTCGGCCGTGGCCCCAAAAGACCTGCGAACTAACTACATGTATCTACGAGCTGGATTCCAGCTTCCGCACTGTCAACTTAGCCTACTTGTAGCCTAGTGGTTAAAGCGTCGGACTCACGACTGAAAGGTTGGGAGTTCGATTCCCGATCCCACTGGAACAATTTGTGTCCTTGAGCAAGACACTTAACTCTGCATTGCTGCAGTCATTGGTGCAGTCAATTATTAGTACTTCATCTAGCACAGGATTAATTGCCTCTATTAAAGTTCATGTAGTTTGATTTTAATTTAACATTGCTCAAAATTGAGAGTAAAATATATAAGTGCACGATTTGACTTAATTCATAATTTTTGCTTGTCTTCATCTTGCTTGGATCGCTGATATAGTTATCCTATATGCTTCTACTCTGCAGGCACCCAGGTGACCCATTCGGAGGTGAAAATGGCCATCGACAGCAAGCTGGAGATTTTAGCCGGCCAGTACGTCGTCCAGTGCATCCAGTTTCTGCCTCTGGCTAGCACCGTCAACGTCAAAGGCATGGAGAACCGTTGGGTGATCACGTTTAATAAGAACGAGCCGAAACTCGAGCTGATTCGGTTCGGCATTAAGGTGCGCGGCATCTACGCGACTGTGCGGGATTACAGCGACGTGCAGCGAGTTGAAATAGCGCTCTGGCAGCTGGCCAATCCGGAGAAGCCGGAAGATCTGCTTGGCACCAGCAGCATCGAGAGCTCCCGGCCCAGCACCACGGCCAGCCGGAGCGGCCTCATGGAGTCGCCGTTCAGTTACGGCAACACCGAGGTTGACAGGATCAAGCGGATGCTGCTGAAACGGAAGCCGACCTTTGCCGAGCTGCAATCGATGCTGCACGAAGAACATTGATTCATTGTTTCCCCCCTTGCTTCTCTAGCAGCACAGAATTATCTGCTCGGAGTACTCACCCAATGTCCGTTGGATACATATAGATAATTCCTTGTGTTAAACCGGGTCACCCATAGATCACGTCAAAAGACCGAAATTCGCTTTAACTGGCATAGCCAGATAGGAATTTTATATACATGTACTCTGGCTTAGAATATTTATGCATATTTCTATCCTGAAACTTTATTCTCCCTGATAAATCTCGAATAAATGATCGAAGACACAAGCAAATATACAGTAAAGCATATCGGCTATGATTCTTTGAAAACACCGGTTCGAAAATTGATACATTTTTTGTTTATTTATTTGATGATTATCAAGGCAAACCATTTCTGCACCATTTCAAATAGTGCAGTACGAGCTACACTTAAAAAAAACAAATGAAAATATTATTCAAGTGTCGCTTCTTGCTAGAGAGAGTCGACTGCAAAACAAAGAGAAGTAGGTTTTTTCATTGAAATGGATAGATAAGTGTAGCAAGAGAAGTTTATGTAGACTTTCGTTGCTGCCTGGACGATATGGCCATTACTTTGATGCTCCAGAGTTTGACGGAAGCTGGTCGGATGACGAAGAGACTCCTTGGATGAGGTCACCCTGACTGGCGTCCCGCCTGGCCCCGCACCCCTCGCCCTGGCCCTGCTGCTGCTGGTCGTCATCATCGTCAAACGTCATCGACTGTTCGAATATTTGATTGAAGTTCCTGCCGATCATTCGCGATAGGTCCGTATAACGAATGGCCTGAGTTTCGCAGGTGTGAACCTTTTCTTTCTGGTAAGCGAGGTCCAGATCGTACTTCTTGGACGGCGAGGAAGGCATGCTCGAGCGATATAGTGATCGATAATTACTTAATGGACGATGCTGGCGAAGCTTTTTACTTAAATTATTGTTAGCTAAAAAGCATTCAGTGGGCTTCTTTACGACTCTGCTAGATTTTTCTTTGCTGAGCAAAGACACCATAGACTAAAAATACATGTACAATCAGGGCAGTTTTCGACATCATCTGTAGCGCTAGTTTTTTTGAAGAAAAAAAGTAATAAGATTCTTTCTCAAAAATTCAATCTAAAATGCGGTGTGCAACGTAACTGACTACCTTATCTATTCATTAATAGTCGCCTGCAGTATATTATCGGCTATACTAGAAGGAACCACACCTATTGTACATGTAGCTGTAACTGGCAAGCGTGATAGATTACGATATCACACTACGCGTACACTTCTAAACAGTTTGGTGATGCAGCACTACCTTCTGCAGAGGAGTTTGGTTTGCATGATTGCGCATATATGCTCATGATCAATATCTAAGCAACGTAGAAGCAGCTTGTATGCCTGTATTACAATTGTCTAACATTGTATTAACGAACAAATTAAAAGTCAATTACTTCCCATGTTAGTAAAAAGTAGAATAATTTCTGTTCAAATTGGTAAAGGCTTTTATTTACTAGTAACAATAGAAAAATAATTCATACAGGCTTACGTTTGTTAAGTTAATTAGTCAAAAATTTAATGTAATTGTCGCGACATACTTTTCTACGACATCAGATTATGATTGTGTGATTGATAAACACTAAACAGGTCTACACTTTTCAGTCTGTGAAGTTATCACAACCTGAAAAACTGTTCTTTGAACCCCATACCTAAGAAATTGACTCATACAAATGGCTTTGTCACTAAACCATGTACTTGGTCGGCGAACATTGGCGTTGTTTGGTGTAGGCGCCGCAACTGCCTTGACTAGCTGGTTCATTTATCTACGCAATCGATATTTAAAGCAGATCACTTCGGGTAAAGAGACTGAAGGTATGTCTGTTATGCTTTTCATCGTTTTCATGAAGTTATTAATACTTGTTATGTAGTTCTACATAACAGACCTTATAAAACAGACAGTAGAATGCATTTGGGTAGGCTTATAAGTCATCAAACTTATAGTTATAAGTTGACAAAAATAAAAATAGGCCTAGAATAGAAAATATATTTTATTCAGGCCAAAATTCTATAGGCGTAGTTTATAAAAATCATTAAATGTCTTAGAACTTGCTTTAGAAATTTGATATCCAAGGTAGAATGATTTTAATAATATTAGATTTATATTTCAGTATCTTTTTACTTTAAATTTAATTTTTTAAAAATAGTTTATGCTGTATTTTTTCTTTAATAACTATATTGATAATTATACAAATGTATTATAATTATTAGATAAAATAGAAAGTTACCTATATCAACCTACCATTGTATTTTTAGAAAATGAAATATGACTGCTTATAACCTAAATTTATTAATTGGAAATATTAAGAATATGGATGATAAATATGCACCACTAATTAGGTGGTTTCTTTAAAAGTTATCAAAGTTATAGCTAGTATATTTCTCGACTTAACCTGCTATCTTTTACTACCTTACATTTTCAGGCAAATCTAGCAGGCAAAAAGCTCACCAACCTACTGACAGTAGCAAAAATGGCCCGCCAGATGAGGCCCCAGCTAATGCAGCCAATTCTGAAGACCTGCAAATGGAATCTCTGTCAGCTGATACTTCAGTTAGACTGCCGGGAGCTTCTACTGTTAAACTGCGGCATCACGTGACACCCATAGAAGAGGAAGAGGATTCCACTGCTGGCGCCGCTGAGGTGACTATTGACGATTCGAGCTCAGGAGGTCGGGTGATGGCCGCTCGGCCGGGCGGTTTCCAGTCAGCCGGACCTGGCCGTGGCGGCGCGGCTGCCCCTGCTCCAGAGACAGAGATTGTTGACTCCGATTTCGAACAGGTTTCTTTGCTGATAGAACGGGCCTAGCATACCTGGCCTGATGTGCAGCTGTTGATGCTCAAGAAGGAGGGGTTTAGGGCAATAGGGGATAACTGTAACACCAGCTGTTCTCAATTAGTGTCGTCAACAAAACCTCCCAGTCACCGGACCCTCGCCTCGCCGCTGTGTCTACGGATCACTGTCACTGCCATCACAACCTACAACCTCCAAATCACTAAAACAACTCAAAATCAGCAATAAAACCTCACAATCATCAACACAACCTCACAATCACCAATACAACCTCACAATCGCTAAAACAACCTCACAGTCACCATCACAACCTTACAGTCACCATCGCAACCTCACAGTCACCATCACAACCTCACAATCACCAATACAACCTCACAATCACCATCGCAACCTCACAATCACCATCACAACCTCACAATCACCAATACAACCTCACAGTCACCATCAGAACCTCACAGTCACCATCACAACCTCACAGTCACCATCACAACCTCACAATCACCAATACAACCTCACAGTCACCATCACAACCTCACAATCACCAATACAACCTCACAGTCACCATCACAACCTCACAATCACCAATACAACCTCACAGTCACCATCACAACCTCACAGTCACCATCACAACCTCACAATCACCAATACAACCTCACAGTCACCATCACAACCTCACAGTCACCATCACAACCTCACAATCACCAATACAACCTCACAGTCACCATCAGAACCTCACAGTCACCATCACAACCTCACAGTCACCATCACAACCTCACAATCACCAATACAACCTCACAGTCACCATCACAACCTCACAATCACCAATACAACCTCACAGTCACCATCACAACCTCACAATCACCAATACAACCTCACAGTCACCATCACAACCTCACAGTCACCATCACAACCTCACAATCACCAATACAACCTCACAGTCACCATCACAACCTCACAGTCACCATCACAACCTCACAGTCACCATCACAACCTCACAGTCACCATCACAACCTCACAGTCACCATCACAACCTGGCAACAGCAGGTCTCTGCAATTCCCTAAAAAGGCAACAATTCCCAACCGCACTCTCGCAGGAGATCCGATCCCAAGAAGCGGCCAAAGGCTCAGCCGGCGCAGACTCCGACCTGACGCCGGAGTTCATAGCCAACCGGCTGGCCGCCATGAGCAAGTCCGACTGCGCCAGCGTCCAGCTGCTCGACCGAGACGCCGACGTCCTGGCCAGGTGCTTGGCTGGCAGCTCTGACGGCGAAACGGTCAGAGCGATGCAGCTGATAGGCCGGCTGGCCCAGTTCCAGCATCACATGGACCGGCTGAGCAGGGGTGGCTGTCTGGTTGCCGAGATCTGCCGCGTGTTCCAACGGAATAGCGGAGCTGTTGAAGTGCGGCTGCAGTGCCTGCTGAACCTCATCAACCTGTCTGGTGAGGCTGGGTCTGCCTCTACCGTGTTCCCCTCTCACCCTCCCGTGTCCCCTTCTCACCCTCCCGTGTCCACCTCTCACTCTACCGTGTTCCCCTCTCACCCTCCCGTGCCCCCCTCTCACCCTCCAGTGTCCCCCTCACCCTCCCGTGTCCCCCTCTCACCCTCCCGTGCCCCCTCTCACCCTCCAGTGTCCCCCTCTCACCCTCCCGTGTCCCCCTCTCACCCTCCCGTGTCCCCCTCTCACCCTCCCGTGTCTCCCTCTCACTCTCTCTTGTCTCCCTCTCACCCTCCCGTGTCCCCCTCTCACCCTCCCGTGTCCCCCTCTCACCATCCCGTGTCTCCCTCTCACCCTCCCGTGTCTCCCTCTCACCCTCCCGTGTCTCCCTCTCACTCTCCCTTGTCTCCCTCTCACCCTCCCGTGTCCCCCTCTCACCCTCCCGTGTCCCCCTCTCACCATCCCGTGTCTCCCTCTCACCATCCCGTGTCTCCCTCTCACCCTCCCGTGTCTCCCTCTCACCCTCCCGTGTCTCCCTCTCACCATCCCGTGTCTCCCCTCTAACCCTCCCGTGTCCCCCTCTCACCCTCCCGTGTCCCCCTCTCACCCCCCTCCCGTGTCCCCCTCTCACCCCCCTCCCGTGTCTCCCTCTCACCCTCCCGTGTCTCCCTCTCACCATCCCGTGTCCCCCTCTAACCCTCCCGTGTCCCCCTCTCACCCTCCCGTGTCCCCCTCTCACCATCCCGTGTCTCCCTCTCACCCTCCCGTGTCTCCCTCTCACCCTCCCGTGTCTCCCTCTAACCCTCCCGTGTCCCCTCTCACCCTCCCGTGTCTCCCTCTCACCCTCCCGTGTCTCCCTCTCACCCTCCCTTGTCTCCCTCTCACCCTCCCGTGTCCCCCTCTCACCCCCTCCCGTGTCCCCCTCTCACCCCCCTCCCGTGTCTCCCTCTCACCCTCCCGTGTCTCCCTCTCACCTTTTCGTGTCCCCCTCTCACTCTCCCGTGTCCCCCTCTCACTCTCCCGTATCCCCCTCTCACCCTCCCGTGTCCCCCTCTCACCCTCCCGTGTCTCCCTCTCACTCTACCGTGTCTCCCTCTCACTCTACTGTGTCCCCCTCTCACCCTTCCGTGTCTCCCTCTCACTCTACTGTGTCTCCGTCTCACTCTACTGTGTCCCCCTCTCACCCTTCCGTGTCTCCCTCTCACTCTACTGTGTCCCCCTCTCACCCTTCCGTGCTCCCTTTCCGTCCCGTTTCTCCCTTTAGTTTACCGTGTACACCCCTCACCCTATCCTATCTACTTCTCACCCTAGAACACATCTCCCTCTTCCCCTATCACCAGAAGCTCCCTAACCGCCACTCCCCCCTTTCGCAGGCGTGCCCTCCAACCAGCAGGCCATCCTGGACATTGCCGGCGCCATCGCCTCGGTGGTGCCGAGCTCAGCCCGGCTGGCTCAGTACGGCCTGCAGCTGCTGGCCAACCTGGCCCTGTACGAGCCCTGCCGGCCCCGCCTGCTGCCCCTGCTGCCGGGCTTCATCGCCGAGCTGCGGCTCCAACTGGCCGCCCCGCCTGCCGACCAGTCCTCTGAGCAGTCCAGACGTTTGCGCCAGTGCCTCACCCTGCTCAGCAATCTGACCTCCGACTCTGGCGCCTGCCTGATTGCCTTGGCTACCAATGTTGAAGTTGACGAACTGCCAGTTCCGGGCACTGCCAACCAGCTGCTGGCTGCTGATCCGGCAATTCGACTGGGCTGGGTCTGCTTTATTGGCAATGCGGCCAGGGAGACCGAGGCGATGCAGGCCGCCACGGTTGGGGGCACCACTCTGGCTGACGCTTTTATGGTGAGTGCTGAGATTTTCTATTCTCATTGGTGAGATTTTCGGTTCTCATTGTTGAGATTTTCTATTCTCATTGGTGAGATTTTCAATTCTCATTGGTGAGATTTTCAATTCTCATTGGTGAGATTTTCAATTCTCATTGGTGACATTTTCGATTCTCATTGGTGAGATTTTCTATTCTCATTGGTGAGATTTTCTATTCTCATGGGTGAGATGATTTTCAATTCTCATTGGTGAGATTTTCAATTCTCATTGGTGAGATTTTCAATTCTCATTGGTGAGATTTTCTATTCTCATGGGTGAGATGATTTTCAATTCTCATTGGTGAGATTTTCAATTCTCATTGGTGAGATTTTCAATTCTCATTGGTGAGATTTTCAATTCTCATTAGTGAGATTTTCATTTCTTATTGGTGAGATTTTCAACATAGGTTAGATTTTGGATTCTCATAGGTAAGACTTTAGGTTTGAATAGGTGGGATTTTCGTTTCTAATTTAGGGAGGTTTTCAATTCTCATGGTGGGGAGGGAGAGTTTCAGCTCCTAGAGTCTCATGGGTAAGATAATCCCTTCTCACATGAAGAGTATTCGATGTTCAACTACAAACTCAATCGCACCCCATCAATGCTCAGGCAAGCCTGCCAGCCATGAGCAAGCTGGCGCAGAAGCTGAGGGACAAGCTGCGCTCATCGGACAAGACCACCGAGTACGGTCAGAAGGTGGCAGCCCTGGCCAAGGAGCTGAAGTCGCTGCTTCGGCAATCGAAAATCAAATCAAAGTGAAGCCTTTAACTCGATATTTTTGTAATTAATATAGTCAGTCGCTGTGTTAGCGCTTAACTTTCTATCAATACTAACTCAATTAGACTTAGAGTTGTTATAAATGCAAAATGCTTCTTGGCCTGGGTACCGTTTTCATCCGGTTAGAAATAGACATACAGATTATTTGTAATATTACTGATAGTAGTCATTGAAGATTCGCACATGTCAATCAATCAATGCGAGAGAATTGCTGTGACCCTTGAGTTAATAGACATCTGTTTGTTTGTCCCCTAGTTATACTACTAATCTTATTCGGATGCTTTGTGAGTAGCAATGCAAGAATTTTTATACTAAATTTAAAAAATATTTTGTCACAATCAATTATTTCGTTAAGTTGTGTTTTTATCTCCTACTAACAAAGGTTTGCAGTGTGTAAAGCTTAGTTTAACCCGCAGCTTAAGAATATTTGAGTTTGTGCTTCGCAGTCAGTTTGCCCCATAATGTTTGCTGCATTTTCAGACCCTTGTTTTAAGATCGTATTTTAAAATTACCATTTCAATCTTTTTGTTTTACTCACTGCAGTAGTCCAGGTAGTTTTTTATCGTATGTTTATAACAACAGCATCTAGTCATGTCATAATTAAATTAAAAATCTTCTTAACTAATTGTTTCGTGTGTACTTTTAAATCTGTGTTCTAGAAAATGTATTAACCTATCGGGAGATAAAGGGGCCGTAGCCCAGTTGTCCAGCGCTGCGCTCTGGTGTGCCAGCGGCCCAGGCTCGATTCAGAGTGCAGTCACATTAATTTGGGGCTGAATTGGAATCTCGGCTTGGCTCTGCTCGTGCAATTAACGGCCTTGAGGGCCACCCCCCAAGGCACAGTGAAGTGTACATGCCTAACGATTAATAAAGTTATGGCTATGTGAATGTGTGCCTGTGCGTATATGACTGCGTACGTGGGGGAGTCGGCGGAATGGGCAGTAATGCCCCCTGCCTCTAGCTAAAAATACAGGTGATTTCGATACATATCGGTTTGTAGCTGAAAAATGACAAATAGAATTATCGTACTGCAAGTAGCAGCTTTTAAAATTAATCCTGTATTTCCTGATTGGCTTGTTCTGCTTCTAATCGTTAATAATGAGCCAATAACATTTCTAGTCAGAGTTGCTTAATTATTTCATCAAAGCCGATTAGTGTTGTTGCCTTTGTCCTTTCTCCTTGCTAAATATTTGGAAGGTGGTTTTTTTCATTTTTTTGCATTCAGCCCATTAACTTACATGGCAGTGTGTGCTTGTTTTGTTTTTTCTCTTTGCCCTGTCCTCAGTTTTACAGCGCTGTAGCGAATGCAGCTGGTCCTGGCTTTAGCTGCCCGTCTGTGCTAGTGACTAGGTTTGTAATCATATATATAAATATAAATTTACCCATTTTGAGCAGGAATAGAATGAACATAGGATCTGTCGTGTATAAAGACAGTTTTGGTATTCATTTAACCAGCCTTTCGTGTTCTTGCTAATATAATTCACGATTTTTAATGCTGTTGCGTGTTCGAGCACTGCATTTTCTGACTGATAGACAGGTAGACAGACAGACTGACAGACAGGCAGGCAGGCAGACAGACAGACAGACAGGCAGGCAGACAGATAGACAGACAGGCAGGCAGACAGGCAGACAGACAGACAGGTAGACAGACAGATAGACAGACAGACAGACAGGCAGATAGACAGACAGACAGATAGACAGACAGGCAGGCAGGCAGACAGACAGCAGGTAGGAAGCTCAAATCACTCGCGCTGTTAGATTGGCGGTTTCAATACAGATAATGTATAACATAGATGTACATAGATAATAATATGTAATGTAACAGTGATGTAAATCAAACTGATAGATATAAGATAAAGAAGAGAGAAGAGAGCTAATGAGACACAAGCCTTGAGCGGGTCGGATTGCTACTGTGAAGTTTCAAAGGACCCAATCGAGGGCCGCCGGACAACTGAATTTGCTGAAACCTGGCTTAGCCAATTAGCGCAGGGCAGAGTGTCAGAGAAAAGGGGGGAGAGAGACGTACGCTCAGCCAATCAGCTCGCGACACCGCCTGCTTGGGCCCCGCCGCCAACCGGCTGGAACCGAGATGCAACACAAAACAAAATGATTAACTGCCTCAGGTAGCGGAAAGTGCGCAAACACCACACTGCATTCGGTTGTGCATTGCAATATTAGATTACGTAAGAAACATCAAAGGAAGACAACTGCATCTCCTTATTTAATTGCCCGTAGGTCAGTCTGCTTGAAATTTTATTTTAGCTGAGTTAAATGCGCAAGCTTGCATCCCTTTCTACTGTTAGTAGCTGTAATGCTGAACTCGTCGTTATATTTTTGGGACTTCAATCGGTTAATTTTTCGTCAGCAGATCGAGGGCTGAGGAGACTGGGGGGGGGGGAATTTGGCAGGAAATTATCACGAATTTCTCTGTGGGGATGCACATTTTCTTAGCTGCACCAGGGCTGAGACAGCTGCTCCGCCTTTGCGTTTAAATATGATTGATTTCTCTGCTCTCTGCTCTCTGCCCTTCTCTGCTCTCTCCCATCTCTGCTCTCTCCCATCTCTGCTCTCTCCCATCTCTGCTCTCTCCCATCTCTGCTCTCTCCCATCTCTGCTCTCTCCCTTCTCTGCTCTCTCCCACCTCTGCTCTCTCCCATCTCTGCTCTCTCCCATCTCTGCTCTCTCCCATCTCTGCTCTCTCCCATCTCTGCTCTCTCCCTTCTCTGCTCTCTCCCTTCTCTGCTCTCTCCCATCTCTGCTCTCTCCCATCTCTGCTCTCTCCCATCTCTGCTCTCTCCCACCTCTGCTCTCTCCCATCTCTGCTCTCTCCCATCTCTGCTCTCTCCCATCTCTGCTCTAACTTCTCTGCTCTCTCCCTTCTCTGCTCTCTCCCTTCTCTGCTCTCTCCCATCTCTGCTCTCTCCCATCTCTGCTCTCTCCCATCTCTGTTCTCTCCCATCTCTGCTCTCTTCCTTTTCTCCCCTCTCCCTTCTCTGCTCTCTCCCTTCTCTTTTCTCTTCCTTCTCTCTTCTCTTCCTTCTCTGCTCTCTTCCCTCTCTCCTCTCTTCCTTCACTGCTCTCCCCATCTCTGCTCTCTCCCATCTGCTCTCTCCCTTCTCTACTCTCTCCTCTCTACCCGTATATGTCTCCATGCAGTCACAGCCCTACAGTCCCAGTTCCAAAGCCATTCCAAGTCTCTGGTCACTCCAGTATTCCCGCCCTAGCTTGGCAGGGCCAATGGGAGCAGGGAAGAAGCCAGCCCAGCATGGCCATAATACGGCCAAAGCTGCAAAGCTTAGCGTTAGAAGTCTGTCCAAGCCATGCTTCTGTTGAACGGATTCGCTCTGCTTCTGCTGCTGCTGGCGCTGCAGCCGGCGCACTGCATGATGTACTCCGAGGGCGTCAACCACACCGAGATGACCAAGAACGTCACCGAGACGCTCAACCGTCTGCTGGACGACTACGACAGGAATTTACGACCCGACTTTGGTCGCGGACCGATCAAGATTCGAATCAACATGAACATCCGCAGCATGGGCCCGATCTCAGAGAGGTCCATGATCTACTCCTTCGACTGCTACTTCCGCCAGGAGTGGACTGACACCCGCCTGACGTTCCCGGCTCACGACAACTTCACTCACCTGCAGCTTAACGAGAAAATGCTGAGGGAGATCTGGAAACCGGATACCTACATTGTGAACGGCATGGGTTCGTACCTGCACAACATCACCTCGCCCAATGTGCTGTTCAGAATCAAGAACACCGGCGAGATTCTGTACTCAATGCGACTCACCATCAAGGCCACCTGTCCCATGGACCTGCTGAAGTTTCCTATGGACAACCAGACCTGTCCGCTGGAGATCAGCAGCCATGGCTACACCGACGATGACGTCATCTTCGAGTGGAGCCTGGGAGACCAGTCAATTCAGCTCAACAGGGACTTGCTGCTGTCTCAGTTCGACCTGAAAAGTATTTCACTTGATGCAGAATGGATTTTGAGCTTCATCAACTCATAGTCACCATCACAACCTCACAATCACCATCACAACCTCACAGTCACCATCACAACCTCACAGTCACCATCACAACCTCACAGTCACCATCACAACCTCACAGTTACCATCACAACCTCACAGTCACCATCACAACCTCACAGTCACCAACAGAGCCTCAAAATCACCATCACAACCTCACAGTCACCAACAGAGCCTCAAAATCACCATCACAACCTCACAGTCACCATCACAACCTCACAGTCACCATCACAACCTCACAGTCACCAACAGAGCCTCAAAATCACCATCACAACCTCACAGTCACCATCACAACCTCACAGTCACCATCACAACCTCACAGTCACCATCACAACCTCACAGTCACCAACAGAGCCTCAAAATCACCATCACAACCTCACGGTCACCATCACAACCTCACAGTCACCATCACAACCTCACAGTCACCAACAGAGCCTCAAAATCACCATCACAACCTCACAGTCACCATCACAACCTCTCAGTCTCCATCACAACCTCACAGTCTCCATCACAACCTCACAGTCACCAACAGAACCTTATAGTCACCATCAAAACCTCTCAGTCACTTTTACAACCTCACAGTCACCATCACAACCTCACAGTCACCAACAGAACCGCAGTGTCACCAATAGCATCACTGCAATATCAGGCTAAAAATCAATTAGTTAAGAAAGCTCCCAAACACAACGGGATCAGTCTTTTAGAATAGGGAATTTTCCACCTTGAAAAATCCCGGAGACGCCGCCACTTGAAACGGTTTGGATTTGCGCCGCAACGATCAGTTCTATTTTTAGAAACATTCATCAAGAAGGCCGACCGTCGCATCGGCCGCCGGGGCCGATTTTCGGTGCTGCTGTGCGACTTCGAGCTGCACCGGCACATGGGATATTTCCTAATTCAGGTGGGTATGGGATCAATTTTTCTAGTTTATTAAGGCCTTTAATTATCCAGTCCACTTCAAGCAGACGGCATTAAGAAACATTTCCTGCAGTATTCCCGATTGAAGAAAAACTATTTGGGATAATTTTCCCTACTGAATTCCCAATTTAACACACAGATTGGGATAATTTTCCCTATTGGATTTCCCCATCTAACACACAGATTGGGATAATTTTCCCTATTGGATTTCCCCATCTAACACACAGATTGGGATAATTTTCCCAATTGGATTTCCCCATCTAACACACAGATTGGGATAATTTTCCCTATTGGATTTCCCCATCTAACACACAGATTGGGATAATTTTCCCAATTGGATTTCCCTATCTAACACACAGATTGGGATAATTTTCCCAATTGGATTTCCCTATCTAACACACAGATTGGGATAATTTTCCCTATTGGATTTCCCCATCTAACACACAGATTGGGATAATTTTCCCTATTGGATTTCCCATCTAACACACAGATTGGGATAATTTTCCCTATTGGATTTCCCCATCTAACACACAGATTGGGATAATTTTCCCTATTGGATTTCCCCATCTAACACACAGATTGGGATAATTTTCCCTATTGGATTTCCCTATCTAACACACAGATTGGGATAATTTTCCCTATTGGATTTCCCTATCTAACACACAGATTGGGATAATTTTCCCTATTGGATTTCCCTATCTAACACACAGATTGGGATAATTTTCTCTATTGGATTTCCCCATCTAACACACAGATTGGGATAATTTTCTCTATTGGATTTCCCCATCTAACACACAGATTGGGATAATTTTCCCCACTGAAATCCTTATCTAACACACAGATTGGGATAATTTTCCCTATTGGATTTCCCCATCTAACACACAGATTGGGATAATTTTCCCTATTGGATTTCCCCATCTAAAACACTTATTGGGATAATTTCCTCATTAGATTATAGACGATGCAATCAAAAATGAAGTTAACAAATACAAAGAATCCAGGCCAATAACTAGCACAGGGATATTTAAGAACCTGTCAGCCAAAGTTGGGCCAATGTCATTGGTCAGAAGACAGGAAACAGACTTTATCCATCATCGCAGCACTAATTGGCCATTCAAAACCCAGGGACGGGCAACATGGGGGAATCGCAGCTTGTCTCCGTCATCGCCCTTGTCCAGAGACCCGACCTTCCCGAACCCGTGGGATTTGGGGATTTGACTTCTGTCTTCCTCTGCGGCCAGTCTGTGAGGCAAATCTTCCCACCAGAGAAATTCTCTCCCTTCAATTTGATTTCGTCTTCCAAGCTTCCAATCAATTAGCGATCCAATTGCCTGTCTGCACCGAGGCGTGAGCCGCCTCTTCTACGGGAGAATTATCCCAATGTCCCATATTTTATCGCGCGGAAGAACTCCCATCTAGAGATGTCCCTTTTGGCTGTTGAGTAGCCGCTCAGGGAACATCTGTTGCTGGGGGAAAGAGGGGTGGGAAATCCTGTCCGAGTCTTCAAGCAGCTGCTGCCCCCTGTTTAGGGAGATTTCTCCTCAGTAGGCGAAACTCACTTCTCAGCCAGTTTTTTGTTTTCTTCTGACAGACGCCAGCGTTGACAGAAATTGATTTTCAGAATTGGCTAAAAAGGGGAAACAGAACTGCCAAAACTTGGCCTGGGGATTCGCTTCACTGCTTAGCTTAAAATGAGTTTTGTGTTGTTGTGCTCAAAGTTTTGAGTAAAGGGTTGGGGCAGATGAGGAATTGGGGACGGCTCTGAGAGTCTGGGGTAAGTAAATTGAATGTAATCATTGGAGAGGCAGGTTCAGAGAACTGAAGAGGCAAATTCAGAGAACTGAAGAGGCAGGTTCAGAGAACTGGAGAGGCAGGTTCAGAGAACTGCAGAGGCAGATTCCAAGAACTGTTGAAGCAGATTCAGAGAACTGTAGCGGCAGATTCCAAGAACTGTAGCGGCAGATTCCAAGAACTGTAGCGGCAGATTCCAAGAACTTCAGAGGCAGATTCCAAGAACTGTAGCGGCAGATTCCAAGAACTTCAGAGGCAGATTCCAAGAACTTCAGAGGCAGATTCCAAGAACTGTAGCGGCAGATTCCAAGAACTTCAGAGGCAGATTCCAAGAACTGTAGCGGCAGATTCCAAGAACTTCAGAGGCAGATTCCAAGAACTGTAGCGGCAGATTCCAAGAACTTCAGAGGCAGATTCCAAGAACTTCAGAGGCAGATTCCAAGAACTTCGGAGACAGATTCCAAAAACTTCAGAGGCAGATTCCAAGAACTTCAGAGGCAGATTCCAAGAACTTCAGAGGCAGATTCCAAGAACTGTAGCAGATTCAGAGAACTGTAGCGGCAGATTCCAAGAACTTCAGAGGCAGATTCCAAGAACTGTAGCGGCAGATTCCAAGAACTGTAGCGGCAGATTCCAAGAACTGTAGCGGCAGATTCCAAGAACTTCAGAGGCAGATTCCAAGAACTTCAGAGGCAGATTCCAAGAACTGTTGAAGCAGATTCCAAGAACTGTTGAAGCAGATTCCAAGAACTGTTGAAGCAGATTCCAAGAACTGTATAAGCAGATTCCAAGAACTGTTGAAGCAGATTTGAAGAACTGTTGAAGCAGATTCAGAGAACTGTAGAGGTAGAGTGAAATAAGCGGCACATTTCTTAATGCATCCAAGACAGGGCCAATATCAGGAGCAGTAGTGCTGATTAGTCTATTGGGGAAGTCCAACGCATGAGGGCTGGCGACCCCCCCCCCCCGGCAGAATGATAATTAATTGGCAATTATAGCCGCCATGAATTTGCCATTTTGCTAATCTAAAAGCCATGCAGCCTTAAAAAGGCTCCCTCAAGTCTAGATAGAATCAATTGAAACTGCCCCAACATCTCGCCCCTGTCGTTTTAATCCTAATCATAAAATTGTACGGCGCATCAGCTCCCGCGATGGCATTGTTTATAGACCGGCCGGAATTCCCAAACACTGCAGACAGCCGGTGGTGATAAGCCATCTGTCTGGTTTCTTTTTTAGATTTTTAGCTGCCGAAATGATTGCTGGGTTTGCAGGCTCAGTGGCCTGCGGAATTGCGAAGTTGGAAAAATTATTTGAGGGAAGGAGGATGAAACTTGGGTTGTTTTGACGGAATCAGGCATTTCTGCTCACCGTTTCGAGGGCAAGGGGGAGAGAGGGTAGAGGGCGAAATGGAAAAGAGAGGGAGACAGGCGAGAGGGAGCGGGCGAGAGAAAAAGGGAGAGACTTCAAGAGGTAGGAAAGAGTGAGAGGGCGAGAAGGAGAGGGGGAGATGGCGAGAGTGAGAGGGCGAGAGTGAGAGGCCGAGAGTGAGAGGGCGAGAGTGAGAGTGAGAGGGCGAGAGGAAGAGGGTGATAGGGAGAGAGCGGGAGGGAGAGGGAGAGGGCGAGAGGGAGAGGGCGAGAGTGAGAGGGCGAGAGGGAGAGGGCGAGAGGGAGAGGGCGAGAGGGAGAGGGCGAGAGAAAAAGGGAGAGACTTCAAGAGTTAGGAAAGAGGGAGAGAGCGGGAGGGAGAGGGCGAGAGGGAGAGGGCGAGAGGGAGAAGCAGAGGCAGAGGGATATAGGGAGAAGCAGAGATGGAGATCCAATAAGCTGAGTGTGTCACCCCACCTTTCCAGCTGTACTTTCCCTGCAGCCTGCTGGTGGTGCTGAGCTGGGTTGGCTTCTGGATCAACCGGGAGGCCACGTCAGATCGGATCGAGCTGAGCACAACCACGGTGCTCACCATGACCTTCCTGGGCATGGACAACCGGCAGGACCTGCCCAGGGTGAACTACGGCACCGCCCTGGACTGGTACGTCGGCATGTGCTTCGCCCTGATCCTCGCCACCATCATCGAGTTCGCGTCGGTGCACTACTTCACCAAGGTGAGCAGCGGCGAGTGCCATCTGACTCTGGTTGAGATCACCGGCCGTGGCGGCGACGACAGCGGCGACGACGACGGAGAGGCGACGCCGACGGCGACGGCGAGGGCCGACGGCGGCGGTGGTGGTGGCCGGTTTCGGTACGGACAGGCGAGGCCGGCCAGCAGCCGCAGGCAGCCGCAGTCACCACGGTGGGTCGCTGTGTTTGGTGGGCTGGACCCAGTGAGGCGCCACAGTGATCGGATGAGAAGCCATGATGATCGGATGAGGTGCCAAATGATTGGATGAGGTACTAAAATATATTCAATGGGGCGCCAAATGATAGAATGAGGCGCCAAATTATAGAATGAGGCGCCAAATGATTGAATGAGGAGCCAAATGATTGAATGAGGCGCCAAATGATTGAATGAGGAGCCAAATGATTGAATGAAGCGCCAAATTATAGAATGAGGCGCCAAATGATTGAATGAGGAGCCAAATGATTGAATGAGGCGCCAAATGATTGAATGAGGAGCCAAATGATTGAATGAGGAGCCAAATGATTGAATGAGGAGCCAAATTATTGAATGAGGCGCCAAATGATTGAATGAGGAGCCAAATGATTGAATGAGGCGCCAAATGATTGAATGAGGAGCCAAATGATTGAATGAGGAGCCAAATTATTGAATGAAGCGCCAAATTATAGAATGAGGCGCCAAATGATTGAATGAGGCGCCAAATGATTGAATGAGGCGCCAAATGATTGAATGAGGCGCCAAATGATTGAATGAGGCGCCAAATTATTGAATGAGGCGCCAAATGATTGAATGAGGAGCCAAATTATTGAATGAAGCGCCAAATTATAGAATGAGGCGCCAAATGATTGAATGAGGCGCAAAATGATTGAATGAGGAGCCAAATTATAGAATGAGGCGCCAAATGATTGAATGAGGAGCCAAATGATTGAATGAGGCGCCAAATGATTGAATGAGGAGCCAAATGATTGAATGAAGCGCCAAATTATAGAATGAGGCGCCAAATGATTGAATGAGGAGCCAAATGATTGAATGAGGCGCCAAATGATTGAATGAGGAGCCAAATGATTGAATGAGGAGCCAAATGATTGAATGAGGAGCCAAATTATTGAATGAGGCGCCAAATGATTGAATGAGGAGCCAAATGATTGAATGAGGCGCCAAATGATTGAATGAGGAGCCAAATGATTGAATGAGGAGCCAAATTATTGAATGAAGCGCCAAATTATAGAATGAGGCGCCAAATGATAGAATGAGGCGCCAAATGATTGAATGAGGCGCCAAATGATTGAATGAGGCGCCAAATGATTGAATGAGGAGCCAAATTATTGAATGAAGCGCCAAATTATAGAATGAGGCGCCAAATGATTGAATGAGGCGCAAAATGATTGAATGAGGAGCCAACTTATTGAATGAAGCGCTAAATGATCGGATAAGGTGCCAAAATGTCTTCGATGTTGCGCCAAAGGACCAAATGATCGCCCCAACACATCGCACTCCAGCGGCACCCAGGAGCAGCAGGCGCCAGCAGACGCAGGCAACGGCAGCAAGTGCGGCAAGCCCGATGGCGAGTGCAGCAGCAGGTTCCGCGACTCGTGCGCCTACGCCTTCTTGAACTGCTTGCGCGGCAGCTCCCGCTATAAGCAGATGAAGCTGGCCTCCCGATCGCCAAGGCGGATCAACTCAGTGAGCAGGATAGACGAGGTCTCCAAGGTGTTGTTCCCCACGCTTTTCTGCCTGTTCAACATTGTCTATTGGACTTTGTATTTGAAGATTCTGTGACTCGCTTGAAAGCAAATGCACTGATCAACTGATTAAATTATAAACTCATTCTGTACGCGATCTGCTTGCAGCGTTGCTTTGGAAATGAGAATAAATCTGAGATCAGAACAAATGAGACAGTGAGATCTAGAGAAGTAGACAGTGAGATCTAGAGAAGTAGACAGTGAGATTTAGAGAAGTAGGCAGTGAGATCTAGAGAAGTAGGCAGTGAGATCTAGAGAAGTAAACAGTAAGATCTTGAAAAGTAGACAGTGAGATCTAGAGAAGTAGACAGTAAGACCTAGAGAATTAGACAGTGAGATTTAGAGAAGTAAACAGTGAGATTTAGAGAAGTAGACAGTGAGATCTTGAGAAGTAGGCAGTGAGATCTAGAGAAGTAGACAGTGAGAGTTAGATAAGTAGACAGTGAGATCTTGAAAAGTAGACAATGAGTAGTTGTGAATAGATAACATTTTTAACTTCTTCCCTAATCCCATTAATTTTATTCGTTTTATTCCCCACAAAATCCTAAAAATTATAAATTATATGACTACTCTAACAAATATTGAAAATATTTTGTCGTAAAGCTGCGAGACCAAATTGTTTAGTCAGCTGCACGGCCTCTGACAGTTGGCAATCGCAAAGAAAGCTTTTTCCTGTTGAGTATGCACTCGATTGAGCTGAGGAGAGAATAAAGACGTTGGTTATGTGCTCCCTACCAACTCCTCGTGCAGGTGGCTTTATCTACCGTTAAAGTCAGTTAGAGATGGAAAAGATTGTATGAGACAGAAGAGTCTCAATTAAAACAAGAGAGGGATTCGACTGTTGTGATATCTGTGATAGCTGTGATATCTGTGATACCTGTGATAGCTGTGATATCTGTGATATCTGTGATAGCTGTGATATCTGTGATAGCTGTGATACCTGTGATATCTGTGATAGCTGTGATACCTGTGATATCTGTGATAGCTGTGATACCTGTGATATCTGTGATATCTGTGCTAGCTGTGATACCTGTGATAGCTGTGATATCTGTGATATACCTATGATACCTGTGATAGGTGATATCTGTGATATACCTATGATACCTGTGATAGCTATGATATCTGTGATACTTGTGATAGCTGTGATAGCTGTGATATCTGTGATAGCTGTGATAGATGTGATATCTGTGATAGCTGTGATATCTGTGATAGCTGTGATAGCTGTGATATCTGTGATAGCTGTGATAGCTGTGATATCTGTGATAGCTGTGATATCTGTGATAGCTGTGATATCTGTGATATCTGTGATATCTGTGATAGCTGTGTGATGTCTGTGATATCTGTGATAGCTGTGATACCTGTTATAGCTGTGTTGGCTATGATACCTGTGATAGCTGTGATATCTGTGATAGCTGTGATAGCTGTGATATCTGTGATATACCTATGATACCTGCGATAGCTGTGATATCTGTGATAGCTGTGATAGCTGTGATAGCTGTGATATCTGTGATATCTGTGATAGCTGTGATATCTGTGATAGCTGTGATGTCTGTGATATCTGTGATAGCTGTGATATCTGTAATAGCTGTGATAGCTGTGATAGCTGTGATGTCTGTGATATCTGTGATACCTGTGATATCTGTGATATCTGTGATAGCTGTGATACCTGTGATAGCTGTGATATCTGTGATAGCTGTGATAGCTGTGATATCTGTGATATCTGTGATAGCTGTGATACCTGTGATAGCTGTGATAGCTGTGATAGCTGTGATGTCTGTGATATCTGTGATACCTGTGATAGCTGTGATATCTGTGATATACCTATGATACCTGTGATAGCTGTGATATCTGTGATAGCTGTGATAGCTGTGATATCTGTGATATCTGTGATAGCTGTGATATCTGTGATATCTGTGCTAGCTGTGATACCTGTGATATCTGTGATATCTGTGCTAGCTGTGATACCTGTGATAGCTGTGATATCTGTGATATACCTATGATACCTGTGATAGGTGATATCTGTGATAGCTGTGATATTTGTGATGTCTGTGATATCTGTGAAATCTGTGATCTGTGATAGCTGTGATATCTTGTCCTTGATTATATTAGTTCTAATCTAATCAAGTCTTCCTAATATAATCTAGTCTTCTTCTAATCTAATCTAGTCTAATTCTAATATAGCCTAATCTATTTCTAATCTAGACTAGTTTAGTTTAGTCAAATTCTAATCTAATCTAGTCTAATCTAATCTAATCTAGTCTAATCTAATCTAATCTAGTCTAATCTAATCTAATCTAGTCTAATCTAATCTAGTCTAGCACAGTTTACAAACAGGATATGACTTGAAATTCCGACTGTAAATTAAGATAAGAAGATTTTCGAACTAAGTCGACCCCAATTTTTACCGATACTTTAGGAATTATGAATACTGCTCGTACAACTGATGGAGGCAGTAAGATTTCCTCAAAGCCCCATCATGACTACTAAATCGAGATTTACAAAAGTTGACATTGATGTCTGCAAAGGTAGGCAGCAACTCAGAATGAATTTTAAAACAGTTTTGATCGATTCTGAAATCAGATTTGCTGCAGCTCACCTAGGCAGGGATTCCGGGCAGAAACTCTGCTTCATCAGGTCTTGCTTCAACAAGTAATGGAAAAATTATTTTCTTTTGAACATCAAAATTCCATTTAGTCCTCAGCGCGGTCGAGAGCTGCTGGCCATCCGTGCAGCAACCGCGCCTTTTTCATGCTGCGGCTTTTCAGCTAAATTAGTGAATATTACTGACGATGTTCCCAGCATGCTACTGCCACACAGCTGAGGAGTAGCTCGGTAAGGAAATTTCGACGCTTTTGATAAAATTACTTCGTTTTATGCATTCTGTTAATCCGATCATGACCTCTTAGAATATGAGGAAGCTGAAAATTCTATCTTTGATTGCTGATCTAGCCAACATCACCGATGAAGGAATAGAATGGATTGCTAATCTAGCCAACATCACT
>NIVC01000171.1:87500-89793 GCA_002269645.1 Macrostomum lignano | reverse complement strand
GCCAAGGTGTGTTTTAGATGCCTGAATAGGTTCTGGAGTGCCGGAATGGTACTGGAGTGCCGGAATGGGTACTTGAGTGCCAAAATTGGTACTTGAGTGCCGGAATGGCTACTGGAGTGCCGGAATGGGTACTTGAGTGCCAAAAATTGTACTGGAGTGCCGGAATGGCTACTGGAGTGCCGGAATGGGTACTTGATGCCAAAATTGGTACTGGAGTGCCGGAATGGGTACTGAGTGCCAAAATGGGTACTGGAGTGCCAAAATGGGTACTGCAGTGCCAAAATTGGTACTGGAGTGCCAAAATGGGTACGAGGTGTATCCCAAAAGTAAGTTTCGGTCAGCTGCCAACAGTGAGCAATTAGTTTAAAAAAAAGGTAAACTTTGTCAAACCACAACTTAAAGTATTTGTCACTCCACAAATCGGCCGCCAGCTCAAACGCACTTTTCCCAGCGACGCACCCACGCTTCAAAGGCGGGCCTGCAGCCGGCGATCGCCAGATGTCGGGAGCTGATGAAGCGCTGTTGTTCACCTGCTCCTGTTGTTCAGATCCGAAACGCTGGCCACGAAGACTCTCTTTCATCTTCGGGAACAGATAGAAGTCTGCCGGAGCCAAATCAGGCGAGTAGCGCGGGTGGCGGAGAATTTCCCAGTTCCACGAGCCGAGCAGCTCTTCAACCCGTCTGGTCCGATGCACCGGGGCGTTGTCGTGATGGAATATGACGCCTCTCTCCAGAAGGCCCGGCCGCTTTTTCCTTATCGCTGGTCGCAGTTTCTCTTGAAGCACCCATCGATAGTACTCAGCATTCACTTTGGTACCCATAGGCACAGGCCAGTCCAGAATGATCCCGTCAATGTCAAAAAAATGATGTGCATCACCTCAATGAGCCTTGCTTGCGTCGCACCTTCTCGGGACTCGCCGATCCTATCGGAAGCCACTGCGCTGACTGCCGCTTCAGCTCTGGGTCCCATTCGTAGACCCACGTCTCGTCTCCAGTCACTATTCTACCGAGAAATCCGTCGCCTTCACGACGAACCCGACGGAGGCAGTCCCGGGACACCACCACCCGCTCCTCCATCTGCTCGTCAGTCAGCAGGTGTGGCACCCATTTGGCGAAAAGCTTTTGCAGGCCTAAATTCTCGGTCAGAATGCGGTGCACAGTGCTGTGGGGAATGCCGAGGAGTTCCTCCAGCTCACTGCATGTCCTTCTGTTGTCTTCACTCACAGAAGCCATCACGCGATCAGCATTGGAATCTGTTGTCGCAGTTCTTGGTCGTCCAGAACGCTCTTTGTCCTCCATGCAGTCCCGTCCTTCTTGAATTTCTCGCACCCACTTCCTGACCGTTTGAATGGATGGTGCAGCTTCTCCTAGGACTCTCACGAGTTCTTGATGAATCTCTGGTGTCGATTTTCCAGACAGCACAGAAAACTTGATGATGCTTCGAACGTCATAGCGAGAGAACGAGCTGGACGCGGCCATCGTTGCAAAGGGTTGTGTGCTTGGGTTGCAGCCATGCAGCTCGAGAACAAGCTAGGACTTAGCGACTTGTTTAGGGTTGGAACATAGACAAAAAAGAAAGCAACAACGTACGTGGCACTTAGCTGAGCCTCTTGGGTGCCGAGTTACATATGAGGGAAACTTACTTTTGGGATACACCTCGTACTTGAGTGCCAAAATGGGTACTTGAGTGCCAAAATTGGTACTGGAGTGCCGGAATGGGTACTTGAGTGCCAAAATGGGTACTTGAGTGCCAAAATTGGTACTGGAGTGCCGGAATGGGTACTTGAGTGCCAAAATTGGTACTGGAGTGCCGGAATGGGTACTTGAGTGCCAAAATGGGTACTTGAGTGCCAAAATTGGTACTGGAGTGCCGGAATGGGTACTTGAGTGCCAAAATTGGTACTGGAGTGCCGGAATGGGTACTTGAGTGCCAAAATTGGTACTGGAGTGCCGGAATGGCTACTGGAGTGCCGGAATGGGTACTTGAGTGCCAAAATTGGTACTGGAGTGCCGGAATGGGTACTTGAGTGCCAAAATGGGTACTGGAGTGCCAAAATGGGTACTGCAGTGCCAAAATGGGTACTGGAGTGCCAAAATGTATGCCATAGCGCCAAAGTAAGCATCGAAACTGCTTTTACCACCTTGGAGTGACCGTGGCTGTAACCTTTGAGACAAGCATCAATTTTTCCCAATTTCATCCGCAGGACCACGCACCGAGCCGCCCCGCTGTCCAACTGGCTTCGTGTTTTCTGTCAACGAATCAGACAGCGGCGTCAGCGGTCGCTGCGAGTCG
>NIVC01000171.1:0-80000 GCA_002269645.1 Macrostomum lignano | reverse complement strand
ACTACTGCTTCATTACTACTACTACTATTCTACTATCAATGTACAACCAATCGGCAGTGCCCAGCCGCCTGTGACCAGGGACTGGGCTGCGGCGGCGATCTGTGACCAGACGCCGCCAACTGCGACTCGCGTGGCCTGACTGGCTACTTCTAATAACTGTTACCAGTACGACTCCAGTACGACTAGGACTACTACTACTGCTACTACTACTGCTTCATTACTACTACTACTATTCTACTATCAATGTACAACCAATCGGCAGTGCCCAGCCGCCTGTGACCAGGGACTGGGCTGCGGCGGCGATCTGTGACCAGACGCCGCCAACTGCGACTCGCGTGGCCTGACTGGCTACTTCTAATAACTGTTACCAGTACGACTCCAGTACGACTAGGACTACTACTACTGCTACTACTACTGCTTCATTACTACTACTACTATTCTACTATCAATGTACAACCAATCGGCAGTGCCCAGCCGCCTGTGACCAGGGACTGGGCTGCGGCGGCGATCTGTGACCAGACGCCGCCAACTGCGACTCGCGTGGCCTGACTGGCTACTTCTAATAACTGTTACCAGTACGACTCCAGTACGACTAGGACTACTACTACTGCTACTACTACTGCTTCATTACTACTACTACTATTCTACTATCAATGTACAACCAATCGGCAGTGCCCAGCCGCCTGTGACCAGGGACTGGGCTGCGGCGGCGATCTGTGACCAGACGCCGCCAACTGCGTCTCGCGTGGCCTGTCTGGCTACCCAATTAGTTACTGTATATGAATTCAATAGTTACATCTAATTATTTACACTTATTTATGCAAAGTTCTCAGTGCTCTGTATTAATTTAATATTTGTTTTTTTCTACGGGCGTAATTAACTTATTTGTTGAACTTTTCAAGATGCTTAGTCATACACTTCTACGCTTTAAATCTGGTTTTCTATAGCACCTAACATATTTATTTTTGTGCAAGGCTTTAGCTGCAAGACTTTAACCAATCAGCGTGCTTCAACTCACGTTTTTAACTAATTATACGTACACATCTTTACTCAACACTGCTCAGTGCACCCTCAAAAGTCGCATATATATATTGAAATTATGTTAAAATAACTTCACAGCCAATATATTTGTTTTTAAACCCGAATAAATAAACCCTGACGAAGGCCCAGTCCAGGCCGAAATATCGGTTTCTGAATATTCGACAACTAACGTTCTTCAATATTTCCGTGTGTGTGGTTTGCAGTTTGAAGCTGCCTTTTGCATATCTATTACCCAGGACCGGATTATTGAGGCTCGCCATGTTTGTCAACAAAAAGTCTACCTATATTTTCCGCTGAAAATCTACTCGGGATAAGCAAGAGTACTATTTCTGCAGCTGCAAATATTAAATGTACGACACTACTACGACTACTACTACTCTACTACTACTTCTACTACTACAACAACAACTACTACTACTACTACTACTACTGCAACTACTAGTGCTACTACTACTGACAATCTAGCTTCAACTGATCGGCAGTGCCCAGTCGCCTGTGACCAGGGGCTGTGCAGGCGGCGATCTGTGACCAGACGCCGCCAACTGCGATCCTCGTGGCCTGACTGGCTACTTCAAATTACTGCTAATAGTACGGCTCTACTACGATTACGACTACTACTACTCTACTGCTACTACTACTACTATTACTACTACTTCTACTACTATTCTACTATCAATGTACAACCAATCGGCAGTGCCCAGCCGCCTGTGACCAGGGACTGGGCTGCGGCGGCGATCTGTGACCAGACGCCGCCAACTGCGACTCGCGTGGCCTGACTGGCTACTTCTAATAACTGTTACCAGTACGACTCCAGTACGACTAGGACTACTACTACTGCTACTACTACTGCTTCATTACTACTACTACTATTCTACTATCAATGTACAACCAATCGGCAGTGCCCAGCCGCCTGTGACCAGGGACTGGGCTGCGGCGGCGATCTGTGACCAGACGCCGCCAACTGCGACTCGCGTGGCCTGACTGGCTACTTCTAATAACTGTTACCAGTACGACTCCAGTACGACTAGGACTACTACTACTGCTACTACTACTGCTTCATTACTACTACTACTATTCTACTATCAATGTACAACCAATCGGCAGTGCCCAGCCGCCTGTGACCAGGGACTGGGCTGCGGCGGCGATCTGTGACCAGACGCCGCCAACTGCGACTCGCGTGGCCTGACTGGCTACTTCTAATAACTGTTACCAGTACGACTCCAGTACGACTAGGACTACTACTACTGCTACTACTACTGCTTCATTACTACTACTACTATTCTACTATCAATGTACAACCAATCGGCAGTGCCCAGCCGCCTGTGACCAGGGACTGGGCTGCGGCGGCGATCTGTGACCAGACGCCGCCAACTGCGACTCGCGTGGCCTGACTGGCTACTTCTAATAACTGTTACCAGTACGACTCCAGTACGACTAGGACTACTACTACTGCTACTACTACTGCTTCATTACTACTACTACTATTCTACTATCAATGTACAACCAATCGGCAGTGCCCAGCCGCCTGTGACCAGGGACTGGGCTGCGGCGGCGATCTGTGACCAGACGCCGCCAACTGCGTCTCGCGTGGCCTGTCTGGCTACCCAATTAGTTACTGTATATGAATTCAATAGTTACATCTAATTATTTACACTTATTTATGCAAAGTTCTCAGTGCTCTGTATTAATTTAATATTTGTTTTTTTCTACGGGCGTAATTAACTTATTTGTTGAACTTTTCAAGATGCTTAGTCATACACTTCTACGCTTTAAATCTGGTTTTCTATAGCACCTAACATATTTATTTTTGTGCAAGGCTTTAGCTGCAAGACTTTAACCAATCAGCGTGCTTCAACTCACGTTTTTAACTAATTATACGTACACATCTTTACTCAACACTGCTCAGTGCACCCTCAAAAGTCGCATATATATATTGAAATTATGTTAAAATAACTTCACAGCCAATATATTTGTTTTTAAACCCGAATAAATAAACCCTGACGAAGGCCCAGTCCAGGCCGAAATATCGGTTTCTGAATATTCGACAACTAACGTTCTTCAATATTTCCGTGTGTGTGGTTTGCAGTTTGAAGCTGCCTTTTGCATATCTATTACCCAGGACCGGATTATTGAGGCTCGCCATGTTTGTCAACAAAAAGTCTACCTATATTTTCCGCTGAAAATCTACTCGGGATAAGCAAGAGTACTATTTCTGCAGCTGCAAATATTAAATGTACGACACTACTACGACTACTACTACTCTACTACTACTTCTACTACTACAACAACAACTACTACTACTACTACTACTACTGCAACTACTAGTGCTACTACTACTGACAATCTAGCTTCAACTGATCGGCAGTGCCCAGTCGCCTGTGACCAGGGGCTGTGCAGGCGGCGATCTGTGACCAGACGCCGCCAACTGCGATCCTCGTGGCCTGACTGGCTACTTCAAATTACTGCTAATAGTACGGCTCTACTACGATTACGACTACTACTACTCTACTGCTACTACTACTACTATTACTACTACTTCTACTACTATTCTACTATCAATGTACAACCAATCGGCAGTGCCCAGCCGCCTGTGACCAGGGACTGGGCTGCGGCGGCGATCTGTGACCAGACGCCGCCAACTGCGACTCGCGTGGCCTGACTGGCTACTTCTAATAACTGTTACCAGTACGACTCCAGTACGACTAGGACTACTACTACTGCTACTACTACTGCTTCATTACTACTACTACTATTCTACTATCAATGTACAACCAATCGGCAGTGCCCAGCCGCCTGTGACCAGGGACTGGGCTGCGGCGGCGATCTGTGACCAGACGCCGCCAACTGCGACTCGCGTGGCCTGACTGGCTACTTCTAATAACTGTTACCAGTACGACTCCAGTACGACTAGGACTACTACTACTGCTACTACTACTGCTTCATTACTACTACTACTATTCTACTATCAATGTACAACCAATCGGCAGTGCCCAGCCGCCTGTGACCAGGGACTGGGCTGCGGCGGCGATCTGTGACCAGACGCCGCCAACTGCGACTCGCGTGGCCTGACTGGCTACTTCTAATAACTGTTACCAGTACGACTCCAGTACGACTAGGACTACTACTACTGCTACTACTACTGCTTCATTACTACTACTACTATTCTACTATCAATGTACAACCAATCGGCAGTGCCCAGCCGCCTGTGACCAGGGACTGGGCTGCGGCGGCGATCTGTGACCAGACGCCGCCAACTGCGACTCGCGTGGCCTGACTGGCTACTTCTAATAACTGTTACCAGTACGACTCCAGTACGACTAGGACTACTACTACTGCTACTACTACTGCTTCATTACTACTACTACTATTCTACTATCAATGTACAACCAATCGGCAGTGCCCAGCCGCCTGTGACCAGGGACTGGGCTGCGGCGGCGATCTGTGACCAGACGCCGCCAACTGCGTCTCGCGTGGCCTGTCTGGCTACCCAATTAGTTACTGTATATGAATTCAATAGTTACATCTAATTATTTACACTTATTTATGCAAAGTTCTCAGTGCTCTGTATTAATTTAATATTTGTTTTTTTCTACGGGCGTAATTAACTTATTTGTTGAACTTTTCAAGATGCTTAGTCATACACTTCTACGCTTTAAATCTGGTTTTCTATAGCACCTAACATATTTATTTTTGTGCAAGGCTTTAGCTGCAAGACTTTAACCAATCAGCGTGCTTCAACTCACGTTTTTAACTAATTATACGTACACATCTTTACTCAACACTGCTCAGTGCACCCTCAAAAGTCGCATATATATATTGAAATTATGTTAAAATAACTTCACAGCCAATATATTTGTTTTTAAACCCGAATAAATAAACCCTGACGAAGGCCCAGTCCAGGCCGAAATATCGGTTTCTGAATATTCGACAACTAACGTTCTTCAATATTTCCGTGTGTGTGGTTTGCAGTTTGAAGCTGCCTTTTGCATATCTATTACCCAGGACCGGATTATTGAGGCTCGCCATGTTTGTCAACAAAAAGTCTACCTATATTTTCCGCTGAAAATCTACTCGGGATAAGCAAGAGTACTATTTCTGCAGCTGCAAATATTAAATGTACGACACTACTACGACTACTACTACTCTACTACTACTTCTACTACTACAACAACAACTACTACTACTACTACTACTACTGCAACTACTAGTGCTACTACTACTGACAATCTAGCTTCAACTGATCGGCAGTGCCCAGTCGCCTGTGACCAGGGGCTGTGCAGGCGGCGATCTGTGACCAGACGCCGCCAACTGCGATCCTCGTGGCCTGACTGGCTACTTCAAATTACTGCTAATAGTACGGCTCTACTACGATTACGACTACTACTACTCTACTGCTACTACTACTACTATTACTACTACTTCTACTACTATTCTACTATCAATGTACAACCAATCGGCAGTGCCCAGCCGCCTGTGACCAGGGACTGGGCTGCGGCGGCGATCTGTGACCAGACGCCGCCAACTGCGACTCGCGTGGCCTGACTGGCTACTTCTAATAACTGTTACCAGTACGACTCCAGTACGACTAGGACTACTACTACTGCTACTACTACTGCTTCATTACTACTACTACTATTCTACTATCAATGTACAACCAATCGGCAGTGCCCAGCCGCCTGTGACCAGGGACTGGGCTGCGGCGGCGATCTGTGACCAGACGCCGCCAACTGCGACTCGCGTGGCCTGACTGGCTACTTCTAATAACTGTTACCAGTACGACTCCAGTACGACTAGGACTACTACTACTGCTACTACTACTGCTTCATTACTACTACTACTATTCTACTATCAATGTACAACCAATCGGCAGTGCCCAGCCGCCTGTGACCAGGGACTGGGCTGCGGCGGCGATCTGTGACCAGACGCCGCCAACTGCGACTCGCGTGGCCTGACTGGCTACTTCTAATAACTGTTACCAGTACGACTCCAGTACGACTAGGACTACTACTACTGCTACTACTACTGCTTCATTACTACTACTACTATTCTACTATCAATGTACAACCAATCGGCAGTGCCCAGCCGCCTGTGACCAGGGACTGGGCTGCGGCGGCGATCTGTGACCAGACGCCGCCAACTGCGACTCGCGTGGCCTGACTGGCTACTTCTAATAACTGTTACCAGTACGACTCCAGTACGACTAGGACTACTACTACTGCTACTACTACTGCTTCATTACTACTACTACTATTCTACTATCAATGTACAACCAATCGGCAGTGCCCAGCCGCCTGTGACCAGGGACTGGGCTGCGGCGGCGATCTGTGACCAGACGCCGCCAACTGCGTCTCGCGTGGCCTGTCTGGCTACCCAATTAGTTACTGTATATGAATTCAATAGTTACATCTAATTATTTACACTTATTTATGCAAAGTTCTCAGTGCTCTGTATTAATTTAATATTTGTTTTTTTCTACGGGCGTAATTAACTTATTTGTTGAACTTTTCAAGATGCTTAGTCATACACTTCTACGCTTTAAATCTGGTTTTCTATAGCACCTAACATATTTATTTTTGTGCAAGGCTTTAGCTGCAAGACTTTAACCAATCAGCGTGCTTCAACTCACGTTTTTAACTAATTATACGTACACATCTTTACTCAACACTGCTCAGTGCACCCTCAAAAGTCGCATATATATATTGAAATTATGTTAAAATAACTTCACAGCCAATATATTTGTTTTTAAACCCGAATAAATAAACCCTGACGAAGGCCCAGTCCAGGCCGAAATATCGGTTTCTGAATATTCGACAACTAACGTTCTTCAATATTTCCGTGTGTGTGGTTTGCAGTTTGAAGCTGCCTTTTGCATATCTATTACCCAGGACCGGATTATTGAGGCTCGCCATGTTTGTCAACAAAAAGTCTACCTATATTTTCCGCTGAAAATCTACTCGGGATAAGCAAGAGTACTATTTCTGCAGCTGCAAATATTAAATGTACGACACTACTACGACTACTACTACTCTACTACTACTTCTACTACTACAACAACAACTACTACTACTACTACTACTACTGCAACTACTAGTGCTACTACTACTGACAATCTAGCTTCAACTGATCGGCAGTGCCCAGTCGCCTGTGACCAGGGGCTGTGCAGGCGGCGATCTGTGACCAGACGCCGCCAACTGCGATCCTCGTGGCCTGACTGGCTACTTCAAATTACTGCTAATAGTACGGCTCTACTACGATTACGACTACTACTACTCTACTGCTACTACTACTACTATTACTACTACTTCTACTACTATTCTACTATCAATGTACAACCAATCGGCAGTGCCCAGCCGCCTGTGACCGGGGACTGGGCTGCGGCGGCGATCTGTGACCAGACGCCGCCAACTGCGACTCGCGTGGCCTGACTGGCTACTTCTAATAACTGTTACCAGTACGACTCCAGTACGACTAGGACTACTACTACTGCTACTACTACTGCTTCATTACTACTACTACTATTCTACTATCAATGTACAACCAATCGGCAGTGCCCAGCCGCCTGTGACCAGGGACTGGGCTGCGGCGGCGATCTGTGACCAGACGCCGCCAACTGCGACTCGCGTGGCCTGACTGGCTACTTCTAATAACTGTTACCAGTACGACTCCAGTACGACTAGGACTACTACTACTGCTACTACTACTGCTTCATTACTACTACTACTATTCTACTATCAATGTACAACCAATCGGCAGTGCCCAGCCGCCTGTGACCAGGGACTGGGCTGCGGCGGCGATCTGTGACCAGACGCCGCCAACTGCGACTCGCGTGGCCTGACTGGCTACTTCTAATAACTGTTACCAGTACGACTCCAGTACGACTAGGACTACTACTACTGCTACTACTACTGCTTCATTACTACTACTACTATTCTACTATCAATGTACAACCAATCGGCAGTGCCCAGCCGCCTGTGACCAGGGACTGGGCTGCGGCGGCGATCTGTGACCAGACGCCGCCAACTGCGTCTCGCGTGGCCTGTCTGGCTACCCAATTAGTTACTGTATATGAATTCAATAGTTACATCTAATTATTTACACTTATTTATGCAAAGTTCTCAGTGCTCTGTATTAATTTAATATTTGTTTTTTCTACGGGCGTAATTAACTTATTTGTTGAACTTTTCAAGATGCTTAGTCATACACTTCTACGCTTTAAATCTGGTTTTCTATAGCACCTAACATATTTATTTTTGTGCAAGGCTTTAGCTGCAAGACTTTAACCAATCAGCGTGCTTCAACTCACGTTTTTAACTAATTATACGTACACATCTTTACTCAACACTGCTCAGTGCACCCTCAAAAGTCGCATATATATATTGAAATTATGTTAAAATAACTTCACAGCCAATATATTTGTTTTTAAACCCGAATAAATAAACCCTGACGAAGGCCCAGTCCAGGCCGAAATATCGGTTTCTGAATATTCGACAACTAACGTTCTTCAATATTTCCGTGTGTGTGGTTTGCAGTTTGAAGCTGCCTTTTGCATATCTATTACCCAGGACCGGATTATTGAGGCTCGCCATGTTTGTCAACAAAAAGTCTACCTATATTTTCCGCTGAAAATCTACTCGGGATAAGCAAGAGTACTATTTCTGCAGCTGCAAATATTAAATGTACGACACTACTACGACTACTACTACTCTACTACTACTTCTACTACTACAACAACAACTACTACTACTACTACTACTACTGCAACTACTAGTGCTACTACTACTGACAATCTAGCTTCAACTGATCGGCAGTGCCCAGTCGCCTGTGACCAGGGGCTGTGCAGGCGGCGATCTGTGACCAGACGCCGCCAACTGCGATCCTCGTGGCCTGACTGGCTACTTCAAATTACTGCTAATAGTACGGCTCTACTACGATTACGACTACTACTACTCTACTGCTACTACTACTACTATTACTACTACTTCTACTACTATTCTACTATCAATGTACAACCAATCGGCAGTGCCCAGCCGCCTGTGACCAGGGACTGGGCTGCGGCGGCGATCTGTGACCAGACGCCGCCAACTGCGACTCGCGTGGCCTGACTGGCTACTTCTAATAACTGTTACCAGTACGACTCCAGTACGACTAGGACTACTACTACTGCTACTACTACTGCTTCATTACTACTACTACTATTCTACTATCAATGTACAACCAATCGGCAGTGCCCAGCCGCCTGTGACCAGGGACTGGGCTGCGGCGGCGATCTGTGACCAGACGCCGCCAACTGCGACTCGCGTGGCCTGACTGGCTACTTCTAATAACTGTTACCAGTACGACTCCAGTACGACTAGGACTACTACTACTGCTACTACTACTGCTTCATTACTACTACTACTATTCTACTATCAATGTACAACCAATCGGCAGTGCCCAGCCGCCTGTGACCAGGGACTGGGCTGCGGCGGCGATCTGTGACCAGACGCCGCCAACTGCGACTCGCGTGGCCTGACTGGCTACTTCTAATAACTGTTACCAGTACGACTCCAGTACGACTAGGACTACTACTACTGCTACTACTACTGCTTCATTACTACTACTACTATTCTACTATCAATGTACAACCAATCGGCAGTGCCCAGCCGCCTGTGACCAGGGACTGGGCTGCGGCGGCGATCTGTGACCAGACGCCGCCAACTGCGACTCGCGTGGCCTGACTGGCTACTTCTAATAACTGTTACCAGTACGACTCCAGTACGACTAGGACTACTACTACTGCTACTACTACTGCTTCATTACTACTACTACTATTCTACTATCAATGTACAACCAATCGGCAGTGCCCAGCCGCCTGTGACCAGGGACTGGGCTGCGGCGGCGATCTGTGACCAGACGCCGCCAACTGCGTCTCGCGTGGCCTGTCTGGCTACCCAATTAGTTACTGTATATGAATTCAATAGTTACATCTAATTATTTACACTTATTTATGCAAAGTTCTCAGTGCTCTGTATTAATTTAATATTTGTTTTTTTCTACGGGCGTAATTAACTTATTTGTTGAACTTTTCAAGATGCTTAGTCATACACTTCTACGCTTTAAATCTGGTTTTCTATAGCACCTAACATATTTATTTTTGTGCAAGGCTTTAGCTGCAAGACTTTAACCAATCAGCGTGCTTCAACTCACGTTTTTAACTAATTATACGTACACATCTTTACTCAACACTGCTCAGTGCACCCTCAAAAGTCGCATATATATATTGAAATTATGTTAAAATAACTTCACAGCCAATATATTTGTTTTTAAACCCGAATAAATAAACCCTGACGAAGGCCCAGTCCAGGCCGAAATATCGGTTTCTGAATATTCGACAACTAACGTTCTTCAATATTTCCGTGTGTGTGGTTTGCAGTTTGAAGCTGCCTTTTGCATATCTATCTATCTATCTATCTATCTATCTATCTATCTATCTATCTATCCATCTATCCATCTATCTATCTATCTTTCTTTCTATCTATCTATCTATCTATCTATCTATCTATCTATCTATCTATCTATCTATCTATCTATCTATCTATCTATCTATCTATGTATCTATCTATCTATCTATCTATCTATCTATCTATCTATCTATCTATCTATCTATCTATCTTTCTATCTATCTGTCTATCTATCTATCTATCTATCTATCTATCTATCTATCTATCTATCTATCTATCTATCTATCTATCTATCTATCTATCTATCTATCTATCTATCTATCTATCTATCTATCTATCTATCTATCTATCTATCTATCTATCTATCTATCTATCTTTCTATCTATCTATCTATCCATCTATCCATCTATCTATCTGTCTATCTATCTATCTATCCATCTATCCATCTATCTATCAATCTATCTATCTATCTATCCATCTATCCATCTATCCATCTATCTATCCATCTATCCAGTCTAGCCTAGTCAGACCAGACCTTCGGCATTTTATAATCAAGTTATATAATTCTAGAATCAAATGCACTGCAGCTATCTGTATTCAGATCAGATTCATCCGTATAACTTTATGCAGTTCACCTTCAGCCGTATGCCTGTGTCAGATTAGAGGATCGCAGCGAATATTTATGATGTCAAAGCGACTGCGACGTCCACTTTACTAGATTTCCAGTCTCCGTGTGGATGTCGCTGGTGGTGGCTCTCTGTCCAGCCCTCCTATGCCAGAGAGGCGGCTTGCACTTGCGATAAAGCATCGGGTCTTAGGGTCAGGGCCAAAGCCTGAGGGTCCGGATCGCATTACGACTTTTAGTGTCTTCTGCCGTTCATCTCTGCCTGTTTGCTGGGCAAGGGAAGAAATATGCGGGGCCACGTTTTTACGGCCACAAGCTAGCGATTATCGCGTCTTGGTCGTGGGCGAAAGTGTTCTTACTGCTTTTTGTCTAACTCCAACCAATTGCAGCATTGAATTCAGTGGAACCCTACTTATTTTTATCAAAATTGCCTTTCAATCAATTTATTTCAAGAGAAAATGCTTCAGTGTTTATGTTTTGTTACGGTCGTAAAACGGCCCTTTTCGAGACAGTTTAGTTTCAGTGGTCTTGTATAAAACTCCAGCTAGGAAAATAGCTCTCAGGGAAATTCATGGAATTTCTGTGGGTTCTTTTAAGAGAGCATAGGGGCTAATATGTACAGTGTACACTTATGAACTCCGCCGCAGGGGAGTCCATGGGAATTCCGTGGAGTCAAAAAAGTGAGAGTACAGCCATGTAGCCGCCTATTGTACACGTGATCAGAGGAAGAGACCCCGCTGATGGAAAATCCGCGGCAATTCCATGAGGCTAATTGTAAAGGCTATTGCCAGAGGTTCGTTGCGGAATCGAAATTCTCTCCGAAGTAACTAAATCGGATCTCAATATCTTCGTGATTCTATTTTTAGAGCTAATTTCATTTTTAGTATATAGGATTTTATCCGTTCCAAGCCGATTCGAGTTCCGATGCACCGAAATTGCCAACTTCGTTATTTTTATCCATGCGATTTCGCTAGTATTTATGGTAGGCTTATAGGTCCTTTTACGCAAGCTGATAGCAAAATCGTGTGGGTTATAGCTATGTGAAAGTATATGCTTCCACATGCCAGATTAATCGGAGCTAATCTCTGCAATAAAAATGGGCAAAGTGTGTGTTTTGTGCATCATTTATTAGCCGAGAGAATTCCTAAGCTTAAAAAAGTACAACATTCTTGTGTTTTCCCTCTGCAGCCCCAGCGAAATCAGCAAAGACTATTTATCATCCGCGGTTTAGCCGGACACGGTGCCCCAAAACTAGCGGTCTGGAGAGTGGAAACGAACCCCTGATTTCCCAACTCTATCCACGAGGCTTTAGAAAGAAATATGCGAAGTCTGCGATGCTAACTTGGCGTTAACATCTTGCCTATGGCTCTAGTATCTAGTCTGCGGCGCTAAAATCTGTCTGTGGCGCTAAAATCTAGTCTGCGGCGCTAAAATCTAGTCTGCGGCGCTAAAATCTGTCTGTGGCGCTAAAATCTAGTCTGCGGCGCTAAAATCTAGTCTGCGGCGCTAAAATCTAGTCTGCGGCGCTAAAATCTAGTCTGCGGCGCTAAAATCTAGTCTGCGGCGCTAAAATCTAGTCTGCGGCGCTAAAATCTAGTATGCGGCGCTAAAATCTAGTCTGCGGCGCTAAAATCTAGTCTGCGGCGCTAAAATCTAGTCTGCGGCGCTAAAATCTAGTCTGCGGCGCTAAAATCTAGTCTGCGGCGCTAAAATCTAGTCTGCGGCGCTAAAATCTAGTCTGCGGCGCTAAAATCTAGTCTGCGGCGCTAAAATCTAGTATGCGGCGCTAAAATCTAGTCTGCGGCGCTAAAATCTAGTCTGCGGCGCTAAAATCTAGTCTGCGGCGCTAAAATCTAGTCTGCGGCGCTAAAATCTAGTCTGCGGCGCTAAAATCTAGTCTGCGGCGCTAAAATCTAGTCTGCGGCGCTAAAATCTAGTATGCGGCGCTAAAATCTAGTCTGCGGCGCTAAAATCTAGTCTGCGGCGCTAAAATCTAGTCTGCGGCGCTAAAATCTAGTCTGCGGCGCTAAAATCTAGTATGCGGCGCTAAAATCTAGTCTGCGGCGCTAAAATCTAGTCTGCGGCGCTAAAATCTTGTCTGTGGCGCTAAAATCTTGTCTGCGGCGCTAAAATCTGTCTGTGGTGCTAAAATCTTGTCTGTGGCGCTAAAATCTCTCTGTGGCGCTAAAATCTCTCTGTGGCGCTAAAATCTCTCTGTGGCGCTAAAATCTCTCTGTGGCGCTAAAATCTCTCTGTGGCGCTAAAATCTCTCTGTGGCGCTAAAATCTCTCTGTGGCGCTAAAATCTTGTCTGAGGCGCTAAAATCTTCTCTGTGGCGCTAAAATCTTGTCTGTGGCGCTAAAATCTTGTCGGTGGCGCTAAAATCTTGTCTGTGGCGCTAAAATCTTTCTGTGCCGCTAAAATCAGTTGTGGCGCTAAAATCTAGTTGGTGGCGCTAAAATCTAGTCTGTGGCGCTAAAATCTAGTCTGTGGCGCTAAAATCTAGTCTGTGGCGCTAAAATCTTTTCTGTGGCGCTAAAGTCTTGTAGGTGGCGCTAAAATCTTGTCTGTGGCGCTAAAATCTAGTCTGTGGCGCTAAAATCTCTCTGTGGCGCTAAAATCTCTCTGCGGCGCTAAAATCTTGTCTGTGGGGCTAAAATCTTGTCTGTGGCGCTAAAATCTTGTCTGTGGCGCTAAAATCTGTCTGTGGCGCTAAAATCTGTCTGTGGCGCTAAAATCTGTCTGTGGCGCTAAAATCTGTCTGTGGCGCTAAAATCTCTCTGTGGCGCTATTTTGGCGCTCTAGTGTTTGTCTGTCTTGTGTTCAGTGACTCGAAACTGGGATTCTTGCCTCCCCTCGAAAAGAACGTGTCCACGCGTGTTGCGGCTCAGGCTCGTGACCCCCCCCCCCCTACAGGTAAAATTCTGGCTACGCCAGTGGGGGTCGCTTTGATAAAGACGAAATTCATATTCGTAGAAAACAGATTTAGCAAAGGTGTCCAATCCAGATTACCCAGTCTATCTAGAAGTCCATGGCCCAACACGGCGAAAGGCTCCAGTTTCTTTTTTTAGCCAGGCGCTTGCAAAATATTTCACTATAAGTTGGCGTTTTGGGGATTCGGGATCCGGGCTATGAGAGCAGCAATTAGTGCTGCAATGGGAGAATGGTGGGCGGGTTGTTAGTGGGGGGGGGTGGAGTTTGAAAATGCGATTTTCCCGCAGGCGGTTTCGGCTGGAATTTTTATTCCCTGCTTAGACGCGGCGGGGTGTGGGGTTGGGGGGGGCTGTCAGCACCGGGTCTGTTTAACACTCCCTCCTTGTTAGGGAATTTCAGGGGAGAATAGATCATTCTAGATCTGGCATGCCGCATCAGATTGTGGCCAGCCCAGCCTAAGTGCGTCGATGCAATTAATTTGTGTGCCGCCTGGGTCAATGTGGAGCATTGAAATTTCGGCCTATTCAAAGGGATGGCACGGCTTGACTTGCACCAAATCTGCACCTGACCTTCGGACCACGTGTGTGCGGGTGTAATCTCCGTGCCCTTAACTTTTGTGTTCAATTAAAACAAATTTCGCCAAGAAATTTTACGCGCAGATCCTTAAGGGACCCCATGGGATTCTTTTCTGTCTGCACGTGCGCCCAGTTTTAATACTCTTTTAAGGAGACGCTAAGCTTGTCGCCCAATTGGGAAAACTGGGGAGCTGATTTTCGACTTTCAGCATTTCAGGTTGACTAGCATTTAGTGGCTTTGTAAAAAATTCAATTTCAATTTACCACGATAGTTTACTAGCCTATGTACCCTTAATTGTCTATGCCTATGTACATTCAGTTGGCTAGCCTATGTACCCTTAATTGTCTAGCCTATGTACATTCATTTCGCTAGCCTATGTACATTCAGTTGACTAGCCTATGTACATTCAGTTGACTAGCCTATGTACATTCAGTTGACTAGCCTATGTACATTCATTTGACTAGCCTATGTACATTCAGTTGACTAGCCTATGTACATTCAGTTGACTAGCCTATGTACATTCAGTTGACTAGCCTATGTACATTCAGTTGACTAGCCTATGTACATTCAGTTGACTAGCCTATGTACATTCAGTTGATCGGCTAGTGTAAAGTGTTTCCAATTTTTGTACTAATTATCTTTAACTTGGCGAATGCCCCCCCCTCCTGCCCACTTGCAGCTTGCCGAGACGCGAAACTCGTCCGTGAAAGCGCAGGTGCTCAGCCGGTTTGCTCAGACTCGCGAGTTTGACAACGCCACTGAGGTTTCAGGCTTTGCCAGCCTGCTGGAATCCGAGGCTTCAACAGCCTTCGCCAACGCCAGCGCCTTTGAGATGCGCCAGACTGTTGGCGACCTGCTGAACGGCGTCACCGCTTTCGGGTCCAAGGACGTCTGGACTGCGTCGGCCGAATCTGGCAGCGAAGACGCCGACGACGGGCGCAAGCTGGCCGAGGCGGCCGGGGCCGTCATTCGGACCTTGGACAGCCTGGGCAGGGGACTGCAGTTCGCCGGGCCCGAGGTTAACGTTAGCACCAGTGCCATCGGTGAGCTCCTGGGCAATGGTGTGCGCTAATCTGGTAATCAGGTGTGCGCTGATCTGGTAATCAGGTGTGCGCTGATCTGGTAATCTGGTGTGCATCAATCTGATAATCAGGTGTGCGCTGATCTGGTAATCAGGTGTGCGCTGATCTGGTAATCAGGTGTGCGCTGATCTGGTAATCAGGTGTGCGCTGATCTGGTAATCAGGTGTGCGCTGATCTGGTAATCAGGTGTCCGCTGATCTGGTAATCAGGTGTGCGCTGATCTGGTAATCAGGTGAACTCCAATCTTGTAATTATCTATGCGTCCTGTAACTCTTGATAATAAATCAAGATTAGTGGATGATGCAGCAGCCAGCATCTTCTTTTGTGCTAAAAACTGCCTCAAGGATAATTTTGAACTTCAAGGCCTCGGCAACGAAAGACTGAAGACGCCAATGCAGACCTTTTTTCTGCTTGCCGCTGCAGGCCCTGTTTTTGGCGCAGCTATTTACATTAAAAGCATTTTAGCTCGGGATCAAAGCTCTGATAAACATCAAATCTGCTTCCATCTTTACTGCTGGTCAGCCAGTTTCCTGTTGACAATCAAACAGTGAGGGAGCGGCTTGAAGATTTTATACGGCGATAATGCGGTATATGATTTGCTAGTAATTTTATCTCTTTGCACTGAGGCTTTGGCTGCAGGCGAAATTCCACAAGGCTCAAGTTTATGCCTGTAAGGCTATGCTGTGCATAGCGACTCAAATGATAAAATAATGGAATGTGTATTCGACAAAAGCCTTCGTGTGCCATGGAATATGTACAATTGTACAGTTATGAAGAACGGCCTGAATTCATCGTATGTACATTCACCAGAAATCACTAAAACATTCATAATTCATGGGATGTAATAATTATAATAGTTGATTACACCTGCCCCAATTGGGCCAGATGTGCAACCGACAGCTCAGCCGCAGCTATTGCGCGGCGCATCTGAAGGCTGCGTACGGCTGTTCAGTCCAAGGACTGGGGGTCGCCACACGCACCCTCAGTTATCCCAGCTAATGCTGGCACCCTTTTTACAGCTGGGTGAACTGAAGCAATGCAGAGTTAAGTGCCTTGCTCAAGGACACAGATTGTTCCGAGTGGGTCGGGAATCGAACCCCCGACCTTTCAGTCGTGAGTCCGACGCTCTAAGCACTAGGCTGCAACCCCCCCCCCACCCCCTGTTGGAGCCGATGGAATGTACATTCACCAAACCACCCATAAATACGTCGTAATTGAGCGCAGATGCCGCGTACACCAGCATGGATCCCCGACCCCCCCCCCTCCGCAGCCATGTCCGTCCGCCGCATGCGCTCTGGCTCAGCGCTGATGCAGTCCGACTCTGCGGCAGTGAAAGTCAACTTGCTCAACAAAGGAAACTCCGCCTCCTCGTTTTCCGCCGCGTCGCCTCCCGTATCCATGGTAACCAGCGTTGTCAACCTGCCGCGTCTAATTAGTCGCCTAGGCAACGCTGGCCAGCCGGTGGCGTCGAGGATCGTGCAGGCCACGCTGTACTCGGCCGCTGACGGGGCCCGGCTCGACAGCGGCGTGGAGCTGCGGGTTCTGCTGCTGCTGCCGCACCTGGACAGCTCCAATGTCGGCTCTGCCGAGCGTCGCTGCGTTTTCCTCCAGGCCGACAGCTCCCTGTCCGAGCGTGGCTGCCGTCCAGTGGCCGAACTGTCGGACAGCAGTCGGACAGCCTGCAGCTGCGAGCATCTGACCAGCTTCGCCGCCGTGGTGCTGCCCGGCACCGTCTGGCTGGGGCCCGACACGCACCGGCTGTGGCGAATGCATTCGCCGGTGCTGCGCGCCCTCACCTACGTGTGCCTGGGCGCCTCCATCGCCTGCCTGCTGATCACCAACATCACCTACCTGGCCATTAAACTGAGGGGCCCGCTGGCTGACAAGTCAGTGGTCACCCTGCACAGGGTGCACCACAGCCTGTGCTTCGCCCTGCTGCTGGCTCACTCGCTTTACCTTGTCGGCTTCAATCCGCCTGCCGCTCTCGGCCACCTAGGCTGTCAGATTCTGTCCGGCCTGACTCTGTACGCTCTGCTCTGCGTGTTCTGCTGGCTGCTGTGCGAGGGCGTGATGTACGCCAAGAGTCTCATTGTTGTGCTGCCAGGAGTGGACTCCGCGTTTGCTAAGGTGAGCTAAGGATTGCGAGATTAGACTGTGTGGGGAAGGATGGGAATGGATAGAGTTGAAGGGATAAGGTTAGACGGGATTGGGGTGCGATTAGACGGGATAGGGGTGAGATTAGTCAGAATAGAGGTGAGATTAGATGGGGGTGAAATTAAATGGAACTGGTTGAGATTAGACGGAATAGAGGTGAGCCGAGAAGGGATAGGGTGAGATTAGACGGAATAGAGGTGAGACTAGAAGGGATAGGGTGAGATTAGACGGAATAGAGGTGAGCCGAGAAGGGATAGGGTGAGATTAGACGGAATAGAGGTGAGACTAGAAGGGATAGGGTGAGATTAGATGAGATTGAGGAGAGATAAGACGGGATTAGGGAGAGATTAGACGGAAAAGAGGTGAGATTAGACGGAGTAGAGGTGAGATTAGACGGGATAGGGGAGAGATTAGACGGAATAGATGTGAGATTAGTCGGGATAAAGGTGAGTTTAGAAGCTACGGGACTCAGGCTAGCCTGAGTCTGTGAGTCGCAAGCTCCCACCCGATATGTATAGAAAGCAGCAATAAATAAGTAAGTTTTCTGTCCAACTCTGCCGGCTCCGCCAGGTGAAGTTCTGGCACTACTGCCTGCTGAGCTACGCCGCCCCAGCGGTCATTGTGGCCATCACAGCCGGCCTGCGGCACCGGCAGCTCATCCAGCTGGAGTCGCCCGACCTGGCCTCGGACTCGGCCACCCCGGCGCCAAAGGCGTGCTGGCTGTCCGAGGAGCTGGGCACCAACTACGCCTTCCTGGCCCCCATGCTGCTGGTGTGCCTGGCCAACCTCCTGGTCTTCGTCATCGTGCTTGTCAAGCTCACCCAGCGCGACGCCGTCCGCTGCCCGAAGCCGGACCTGCTGCCGTACCTTCGGCGTCAGGTGAAGCTGTCCGTGACACTGGCCGGCCTGCTTGGCCTGACCTGGTTGCTGGGCCTGCTGTTCTACTTTGCCCAGACTCACCTGTTCGTGGCGCTGCACTACGCTTTCACTTTGCTCAACGGTCTGCAAGGCTGCTTCATCTTTTTCACTCAAATATTCGCTCACGACCGGATCCGGGACGGCTGGGAGAAGTGTCTGCTGCAGAGCCGGTGCACGCCGCAGTGCCTCAGGGCTTGGCTGCAGAATCGGCGACACGCCAGGATGAGCGGCACAGGCAGCTCGGGGCAGTCAAAGAATGCCAACAATGCGAATAGGAAGGCCAAGGTGAACTCTGCCGGGAATGCCAAGGTGAGCTCTGGGGCTTACTGGTGTGGCAGTTCATGTGTCAGCTCTGAGGGAAATGTGTCAGAATCGGTTAGAGATGTGTCAGAATCGGTTAGAGATGTGTCAGAATCGGTTAGAGATGTGTCAGGATCGGTTAGAGATGTGTCAGAATCGGTTAGAGATGTGTCAGAATCGGTTAGAGATGTGTCAGAATCGGTTAGAGATGTGTCAGAATCGGTTAGAGATGTGTCAGAATCGGTTAGAGATGTGTCAGAATCGGTTAGGAATGTGTCAGGATTGGATAGGAATGTGTCAGAATCGAATAGGAATGTGTCAGAATCGGATAGACTGTGTCAGGATCGGATAGGAATGTGTCAGAATCGGATAGGAATGTGTCAGAATCGGATAGGAATGTGTCAGGATCGGATAGGAATGTGTCAGAATCGGATAGGACTGTGTCAGGATCGGATAGGAATGTGTCAGAATCGAATTGGAATGTGTCAGGATCAGATATGAATGTGTCAGGATCGGATAGGAATGTGTCAGAATCGGATAGGAATGTGTCAGAATCGGATAGGAATGTGTCAGAATCGGATAGGAATGTGTCAGGATCGGATAGGAATGTGTCAGGATCGGATAGGAATGTGTCAGAATCGAATTGGAATGTGTCAGGATCAGATATGAATGTGTCAGGATCGGATAGGAATGTGTCAGAATCGGATAGGAATGTGTCAGAATCGGATAGGAATGTGTCAGAATCGGATAGGAATGTGTCAGGATCGGATAGGAATGTGTCAGAATCGGATAGGAATGTGTCAGGATCGGATAGGAATGTGTCAGGATCGGATTGGAATGTGTCAGGATCGGATAGGACTGTGTCAGGATCGGATTGGAATGTGTCAGGATCAAATAGGACTGTGTCAGAATCGGATAGGACTGTGTCAGAATCGGATAGGAATGTGTCAGAATCGGATAGGAATGTGTCAGAATCGGATAGGAATGTGTCAGGATCGGATAGGAATGTGTCAGGATCGGATGGGAATGTGTCAGGATCGGATTGGAATGTGTCAGGATCGGATAGGACTGTGTCAGCTACTGGTCCGGTAGTCAGGGCTCAGTCAAGCACAGCCCTCACCTGTTGCCCCCTCCCCAGTCGTCAAGCGGAAACTCGGGCGGCAGCATTCCCTCGCTGATAAACCTGCTCAGGCGGCTGAGCCTCCGCCGGCGCAACAACAACAGCAGCGGCACCACCCACGTGTCCGAGCTGTCGCCGATGTGCAAGAACTCGGCCGCTGGCAGCGGTGGCGGCCGGCGCCTCGGCCAGTCAGAGGACGAGTCGCAGCCGTTCCTGTCCAACACCCGCGACGAGTCCGGCAGCCCCGGCAGGAGCCATCGGCAGGCGCCGCTGGTCACCGAGGAGAATTTCACCTCCACCTGCCCGCCGCGCGAGTCCGGCTTCTTTGAGAGCCAGCTGGCTGCCGACGACCAGTCTCTGTTCGACATCACTCACAGCCTGGCCGAGCCGGCACTGGCGCCCCCGCCGCCGCCTGCTGAGAGCCTGCCAGAGAACTGCTGAGTAGCTGATGATGATGCAGGAACTTTTTGTATTTTTAGGGGGCCCAACAGTTTGAAACCTCGATAATCAATATTTTAACTGATTTTTTAGTTTTATCCTCACTATGCTACTGATCGCAGCGCTAGTAAGTAGTGTAGTTTAATTATGTAGTCGAAAAAATAAGTCGGCAGTCAGTTTTAAATTGAGTAATAGAAGTAAATTAATTTGTGCAATCTTGAGTTTTCATGGACTGCGCTGTCCCTGCTGCAAGTTTTGTAGATTTAGCAATTTGTTGTAAATCTTTTTCTTCATTGATATCTGTTGCGACAGCTTTCAATATTTTGTTGGTTTCATCCTACTGAAACTTGCTAATACTTTTCATCGCTGTTTATGAAATACTTTTGTTTACAAGCGCTATTTTTTATTGTTGATATTTACTATAATAGCGTTCGCGTGCATCTATGCTACTTATTGTTAAGCTTTATTTTAGTAGTACCTCGGCACATCAAGAAAACAAATTAATTTTTGTTCTCGCTTTTTAAAAGAAAGTATTTCTACGAGTATTGAGCAAATTTTACCTCTAAACCTCTGCTTTGCTTGTGCAGCAGTGTGCGTAAGCTACTTTCAGTAGTGCAGTGTGCTTATCGTTGTTTTAGTTTTGTAAAAACAATACGTACGTTATTTGCATTATTTGTCTATGATCTCTGTGTATAAGTGTCACACTGAAATAGGCTATTATTTGTGGTCTGCTGAATCTCCGTGTAACTGAGTGGTTTACTCAGTGAAGTGGGTGGCTGCTAGCTGCTCCATAGTAGCCCCACCCCAATCCACTCAGTCCTTCAGTGTACATTGGCTCCAGAACAGCCCCCACCCCAATCCACGCAGTCCTCCAGTGTACATTGGCTCCAGAACAGCCCCCACCCCAATCCACGCAGTCCTCCAGTGTACATTGGCTCCAGAACAGCCCCACCCCAATCCACGCAGTCCTCCAGTGTACATTGGCTCCAGAACAGCCCCACCCCAATCCACGCAGTCCTCCAGTGTACATTGGCTGCAGAACAGCCCCAACCCTAATCCACGCAGTCCTCCAATGTACATTGGCTCCAGAACAGCCCCACCCCAATCCACGCAGTCCTCCAGTGTACATTGGCTCCAGAACAGCCCCACCCCAATCCACACAGTCCTCCAGTGTACATTGGCTCCAGAACAGCCCCCACCCCAATCCCCAAATCCACGCAGTCCTCCAGTGTACATTGGCTCCAGAACAGCCCCACCCCAATCCACGCAGTCCTTCAGTGTACATTGGCTCCAGAACAGCCCCACCCCAATCCACGCAGTCCTTCAGTGTACATTGGCTCCAGAACAGCCCCCACCCCTATCCACGCAGTCCTCCAGTGTACATTGGCTCCAGAACAGCCCCTACCCCAATCCACGCGGTCCTCCAGTGTACATTGTAAACAACGAAAATATTTATAATGCTTAGATTACCACAAAATTTTGTTGTTTTCTATTTTTAAAAGCACAATAACTTTGAACAGGCAACTTTTTGCAACACATGTTTTGCTTGCAGCGTTGAATTTGTCACTGACATTTTATTGTCACATTATACTTATTGTTCTTTTGATTAGATAGTGCTGTATGCCATATTTCATTGGCTTATCCCATGTATTTATAGTTGTGTGCGTCTGTCTGTTTAGTTTGATGAAATCAAATGCCGTTTTAACCAAACTTAGGGTATCAGCGGTTCATTTTTGAAACCAGTGCAATATAAAACACTAAATCGCACCTTTTTGTTAATGCTACTCACAGTAGTCATGCGAGAATGACCAATTTCTATCGGCTGTTTTTTTTATGTTTTTACAAGTTAGCAAACTTAATTATTTCTGGTGCTGGCGCCTCTGGTGCTGGCGCCTCTGGTGCTGGCGCCTCTGGTGCTGGCGCCTCTGGTGCTGGCGCCTCTGGTGCTGGCGCCTCTGGTGCTGGCGCCTCTGGTGCTGGCGCCTCTGGTGCTGGCGCCTCTGGTGCTGGCGCCTCTGGTGCTGGCGCCTCTGGTGCTGGCGCCTCTGGTGCTGGCGCCTCTGGTGCTGGCGCCTCTGGTGCTGGCGCCTCTGGTGCTGGCGCCTCTGGTGCTGGCGCCTCTGGTGCTGGCGCCTCTGGTGCTGGCGCCTCTGGTGCTGGCGCCTCTGGTGCTGGCGCCTCTGGTGCTGGCGCCTCTGGTGCTGGCGCCTCTGGTGCTGGCGCCTCTGGTGCTGGCGCCTCTGGTGCTGGCGCCTCTGGTGCTGGCGCCTCTGGTGCTGGCGCCTCTGGTGCTGGCGCCTCTGGTGCTGGCGCCTCTGGTGCTGGCGCCTCTGGTGCTGCTTGAGGGTGCTGGCGCCATCAAACGAGGCCCCCTCCCCGAAAGACGCCCCCCAATGCACTAGCTGGGTTGGAATTAATTTGTATTCATAATTTCCGTCAACAAATACAAAACCTTTGCTGCCCGGAAGCGAGTGAGCTGTGAATGAATGCAGGGTTTGATTAATGGCGCCGGACCATCAGCTCTGACACGTGGCATTAATATCCGACTGCTCAGGCGGTGATGAGGGAGCACAGAGCAACTGGCCCCGCAGGGCACCTCAGCAACTAATCCTTCAAATTCTGCTTCTCGCCCCCGTCGATTGGCATTTTTGCTCAGGGACTTCCAACCAGAGTCATGGACTACCAAAATAGCAGGACGCAGCCTCTCCTGCAGATTTCTCTGGATGCTGGTTTTCAACTTCTGAACTTTCGAATTGCAAAGGATGATATTGACAAAACATATCGGCATAATTTCAGCTGCCTCTGTCTCTCGTGTGTTTCATTCTCGCCTGAATTTGTCAATGGCAAAACCTCATTCAGCGCTGCGCAAACACAGCAACCAAGGACTACTCAAAGTAGACGGACGGGAAAGTACGTTTCTTGGAAAGTTTTAAGAGGCGGTTTTTTTCGAAAAAAAATACATTACGGAGATAGGAGACAGAAGACTGTGGCAACAGGATCGCTTGGCTTAAGTTGAGGGCCTTCGACTGAAGTTGGCTCCAGACTCTTTGAATCTCCTTGGCTGCTGCTCGTGCTGAGCCGGTCTCTAAAAAATCGAGCCGCGGTGACTCAAAACCTGGATTTGATGGAGCCTGATCCCCTAAGCCTGAGCCTAACTGGGCGACAGATGTCCTCGCAGCAACGGCAACCCACAAGTTTCCGTATTAGCCCAGCTATCGCACCTTCAATCTTCTTTCAGCCGTTCAGCCACTTTTCCTGTCACAAACTCGCCTAGCAACAGCTTTTGCATTGAGGTGGCGCAACGCTTCATCGCCCAGCGGCCGGGTCCCAGCTTCCTAAATCTATTACCCAGAAACTGACGGCAATCACCGGCCTCGCCGACACCGCCTCCGGGCGAGGCTTCAATAAAGCCGGGCGGGTCCCGCGAGACCTGCTGCAGGCCTAACATAGATCCCCATCTAATCCCTCGCGCTTCCTCCCCTGTGCTCAACAGTTGCTAGAAAAAGTCGGTTGCTATGGGGTTGACAACTGGGTGGCTGGAGTCTCCCGGGCCCTCATTACGGGTCCCCCATGCCCCCCACCCGCTGTTTCCCCTTAAAACTCTCTTTGTCACCTCCTCCAATTCAGAAGGGTTTTCGAAGAGCTCTCCAGACTCTGAGAAGTTGCGAACGAAATGATGTCGGAGAAGCTTCTCAATTTATCATCAGTTAAAGTGCAACTTTAATTTAATTGGTGTTTGTTCGATGTCAGATGTGAAGGCAGTTGTGGAGGTTTTGCCATAGACAGCCAGTCTCACACAGTTGTTAATTTGTGCGTCAAACAGGTTGAGCAGGGTTGAGCAGCATTGAACTGGGTGAATCTGGGCTCAGAGTCTCTAAAGCCCGTATTAAGAAGCTCTCCATCACCTCCTCCCCATCTAGCCATCAATTTGCAGCTTCCTACCCTCATCCCCGGATGGGGAAGTGAAATCTCTCCCCCAGCCGGAGAACCACTGCCTCAACGACTCTCAACAATGTTTTTATCGCTGTAATGACCGGTTGACACGCTCACAGCAGGGGCCCCATCTGCTGTCTGACTCTCCCCAACTTTCTGTCGCGGCAAGGTGGTCCCTTAATGGACACTTAAAACATCTGGACTGGCCCAAATTTTGCCTTCTGTAGTGGAAAAGCTTGCATGTACATTCTCTGCGCTTTGGGGGCTGGCCCCTCCCAATATTCGGCAGTTTCCATTCCAGAAATCCAACCAAAGGTCCATGACTCCTTTCGGCGGAGCAAATTTGCCTGATTTTTCCTTATTTTTTTACGACTTGTCCTCCAGTGTTTTTAGAGCTTATCCGGCCCGCCTCTGCCGCATGGATCTGCGTTTCGGTGCTACATAAAAAAGCGCAAGCAGCTCCTGTCGCACGTGACGCCTGCAAGCCTCCGGTGTCATTCCGTCAGTCAGAAGCTCAAAAAGTGTTTTAATTGTGCCGCCTTGCCGCCATAAATTTGAGATGTTTTCAGTCGTGTACAAGCCGTGTGAATGAGATTCCTTCTCTCTCTGGGCCACCCCAGAGGGATTATAAAAAAGTTAGCAAAGCACCCGCCAATTCCAATCTGTGTGTAAACTGCATCCAAGCCATGCGCAGATGGTCAGTCTCTGCGGGGGGGACCAGCCTATAGCTGAATCCCTATGTATACCGTGAGTGCAGCTATTGTATGAATATAAGATTTCGGCACTTGAGATCTGAATTGGTGAATATTTCTAACACTGTTCTTGGACCAGAATTATGAGTTCGAGACATTATTAAATCACGGGGCTAACGATGCGGACTGGTTATCTCTCGATCTGGGGATGCAGGATGGTTTGCTCTGCGGTGCATTGCCTGGCTACCACGTAGCTCTCTCCAGCTGTCTGACTCTCACACTCTCTGACTCTCACCCCCTGACTGACTCTCTCGATCTCTTTCACTCTCACCCTCTCTTTGATTCTCACCCTCTCTTTGATTCTCACCCTTTCTCTGACTCTCAGCCTCTGTGACTCTCACACTCTCTCTGACTCTCAGCCTCTCTTTGACATCACCCTCTCTCTTATTCTCACCCTCTCTCTGACTCTCAGCCTCTCTTTGATTCTCACCCTCTTTCTGACTCTCACCCTCTCTCTGACTCTCACTCTCTCTCTGACTCTCAGCCTCTGTGACTCTCAGCCTCTCTCTGACTCTCACCTTCTCTCTGACTCTCACCCTCTCTCTGATTCTCACCCTCTCTCTGACTCTCAGCCTCTCTTTGATTCTCACCCTCTTTCTGACTCTCACCCTCTCTCTGACTCTCACCCTCTCTCTCTGATTCTCACCCTTGCTCTGACTCTCACCCTCTCTCTGACTCTCAACCTCCCTCTGATTCTCACCCTCTCTCTGATTCTCACCCTCTCTCTGACTCTCACCCTCTCTCTGACTCTCACCCTCTCTCTGAATCTCACCCACTCTCACTGAATTCAACCCTGATCTCAGCTCTTCGACACCCACCCCTTCCTCTTATGCTCGAGGGCACTCAGACTCTCCCCCGCATCCATCGCTCTTAATCTTGGAATTATCAACCTTTTCTGTCTTCACAACCGGCATCTCAATTCATTTTTATAGAATTTGTTTCGCCCCAGGCCGCCTCTCTGTCTAACCGCAGTCGCTCATCTGGCTGTCAATCCCAGCCGTCTCAGACGCAAAAAGCTGCTCCGTCTCTCAAAAAGATTTTGCGCCAAGATCGATGGGTTGCTTGCTCGATTGCGCAACAACAGGGGTCAACACGCGCCCCATCAGAGTCGGTACGCAGTGGGCATTGGCATCGAATTTCCCATGAAGATCCCCACTTTGTTTTCTGTTCCGTTTTTATTCGGTGAAATTTGAACATGAGGGCAGAGATTGATCAGTAGAGGAGGCCGTGAAGCAGAATCTGGATTGGAGTGCCAAGTCTTCTCAGCTCAGTTCAGACTGAAGCTGACTGTCTCTGACTGTCACCCCTCTCCGACTTTCACCCTCTCTGACTCTCACCCCTCTGACTCTCACCCCTTCTGACTCTCAGCCTCTCTCTGACTCTCAGCCTCTCTCTGACTCTCACCCACTCTGACTCTCACCCCTTCTGACTCTCAGCCTCTCTCTGACTCTCAGCCTCTCTCTGACTCTCAGCCTCTCTCTGACTCTCACCCCCTCTGACTCTCACCCTCTCTATGACTCTCACTCTCTCTGACTGTCACCCTCTCTAAATCTCACCCTCTCTCTGACTCTCACCCTCTCTCTGATTGTCACCCCCTCTGACTCCCACCCCCTTTGACTCTCACCCCCTCTGACTCTCACCCTCTCTCTGCTCTCACCCTCTCTCTGACTCTCAGCCTCTCTCTGACTCTCACCCTCTCTCTGACTCTCACCCTTCTCTGATTACCCCCACTCTCCAAGTCTTACCCTCTCGCTCTCTGGCTACCTTTCTGCCTCATAACCCTTGTAGTCTGTCAATGTGTCGGTTTTGTGGGGAGATGGCAGTCCAGATTTTGGCTCAAGGTCACCTTGAGTCACTCATTGTCCGGCATAAAAAATGGGTAACTGCTAGCCAACTGGTTCCACGAGGCGGCAAGCTCTGATCTGACAGGACTAAACCTGGTGTGATGGCGCCCTCATCATGTCCGGTGACCGGCCGCCGTCACGGAACTCGAACCGACGACCACTCAAATCGGGACAGTAAAATTGGCAGGCCAGAAACTTCACAAGGACCACCGGCCTACAGGCTTGAATTGTCGAAATCTGAGAGAGAGTAGTGAGAGTCAGATAAAGAGGTTAATTGTTAGAGAGGGTAAGAATCAAAGAGGGAATGACATAATGAGAATCAGAGAGACAGGGTGGGAGTCAGAGAGAGGGTGAGAGTCGGAGAGAGGGTGAGAGTCAGAGAGAGGGTGAGAGTCAGAGAGAGGGTGAGAGTCAGAGAGAGGGTGAGAGTCAGAGAGAGGGTGAAAGTCAGAGAGAGGGTGAGAGTCAGAGAGATGGTGAGAGTCAGAGAGAGGGTGAGAGTCAGAGAGAGGGTGAGTCAGAGAGGGTGAGAGTCAGAGAGAGGTTGAGAGTCAGAGAGAGGTTGAGAGTCAGAGAGAGGGTGAGAGTCAGAGTGGGGGATAGTCAGAGAGGGGGAGAGTCAGAGAGGGGGAGAGTCAGAGAGAGGGTATATTTGGCATAGACAAACGACCACAGTAGCAGAAATCCTCAATTCTGAGGTTCAATCCCACATGAGAAGTATTTGTGCTTATATATACCCCCCTTATACAATATCTGCACCCCCGTTGCATTGGGTGTAGGAGAATGAATCAGATAAAAAATTTATTAAAATTGTAAACGCACGCCGCTCTCGTATCAGTTTAGTCGCTATGGCTTTTTCAAAAGTTTATTGTGCCAGAGTAAACAACAGGTTTGGCTTGATACATGTACATTGCAATAGCGATTAGCAGGTAAGTTTGGAGCAGGCATTGCCAAGTCACACTGTTTCAACTTTCATCGCTTTCTCAGCCTCGCCCCTGCAGCAGGCCCGGGACTCCAGGTGCTTGCTAAGATAGGCGCGCAGTGCGAAGCCCCGGCCGCACCTGTGGCACCGGTGCTGCCTCTCACCGGTGTGGGTCTGCATGTGCGCGCGCAGGTTGGACCGGTCGGCGAATGCGCGGCCGCAGTGCGCACATCCGAAAGGTTTTTCGCCTGTTGGTTGAGAGTTCGAGACGGTCTGTAGATGCGTCTGGAGATGTCTAGGGATTTCAGCGCTAGAGAGTTATCTCTAGCTGGATCTGTGAATGCACTTTCTATGGATCTATAGATCTAAGGCGTGTCTAAGGCTCAAAAACATTGTATAGATCTATAGATGCTGGATAGATACATGTCTATAATATTTAGATCTATAGATGCATAGTATCTAAATCTATATATACATGGCTAGAAAAATATATTCACTGTATCAGGTATCGTGTATCTAGATCTATAGATGCATAGTGTCTAGATCTATAGGTACACTGTGTCTAGATCTATAGGTGCACTGTATCTAGGATATATGGATACACGGTGTCTAGATATATAGATATACAGTGTCTAGATCTATAGATACACAGTGTCTAGATCTATAGATACACAGTGTCTAGATCTATAGATACACAGTGTCTAGATCTATAGATACACAGTGTCTAGATCTATAGATACACAGTGTCTAGATCTATAGATACACAGTGTCTAGATCTATAGATACACAGTGTCTAGATCTATAGATACACAGTGTCTAGATCTATAGATACACAGTGTCTAGATCTATAGATACACAGTGTCTAGATCTATAGATACACAGTGTCTAGATCTATAGATACACAGTGTCTAGATTTATAAATACACTCTGTCTAGATCTATAGATACACAGTGTCTAGATTTATAGATACCCAGTGTCTAGATTTATAAATACACTCTGACTAGATCTATAGATACACAGTGTCTAGATTTATAAATACACTCTGTCTAGATCTATAGATACACAGTGTCTAGATCTATAGATACACAGTGTCTAGATCTATAGATACACAACGTCTAGATCTATAGATACACAGTGTCTAGATCGATAGATACACAGTGTCTAGATCTATAGATACACAGTGTCTAGATTTATAGATACCCAGTGTCTAGATTTATGAATACACTCTGACTAGATCTATAGATACACAGTGTCTAGATTTATAAATACACTCTGTCTAGATCTATAGATACACAGTGTCTAGATCGATAGATACACAGTGTCTAGATCTATAGATACACAGTGTCTAGATTTATAGATACCCAGTGTCTAGATTTATGAATACACTCTGACTAGATCTATAGATACACAGTGTCTAGATTTATAAATACACTCTGTCTAGATCTATAGATACACAGTGTCTAGATCGATAGATACACAGTGTCTAGATCTATAGATACACAGTGTCTAGATTTATAGATACCCAGTGTCTAGATTTATAAATACACTCTGACTAGATCTATAGATACACAGTGTCTAGATTTATAAATACACTCTGTCTAGATCTATAGATACACAGTGTCTAGATTTATAAATACACTCTGACTAGATCTATAGATACACAGTGTCTAGATTTATAAATACACTCTGACTAGATCTATAGATACACAGTGTCTAGATTTATAAAAACACTCTGTCTAGATCTATAGATACACAGTGTCTAGATATATAGATAAACAGTGTCTAGATCTATAGATACACAGATTCAGGCCGGGCTGCTCTCCTCACCGGTGTGAGCCCTGAGGTGGCCGCTCAGTAACCAGGGCCGGCTGAAGGACTTGCCGCACACGTGGCAGCGGTGCTTCAGGCTGTGCGTCATCAGGTGCATCGCCAGGGCCGGCATGGACACGTAGGCCTTGCCGCAGTGCTGGCAGCGCCGAGCTCCCTGACTGTCGAGACTCCGATGCGTCTGGCGGTGCCGGCTGAGGTTGCTGGAGGTGGCGTAGCTCCGGCCGCAGTCCGAGCACTCGAACCGGCTGGCCCGGCTCGCCTCCTTTGTCGGCGACTTCGGCGGCCGCCCAGCGCCGCTGCCGACACGTCGGGAGGAGCGACCGTCGCTAGCCAAGAAGGCGTCGATGGTGTACCTGACTGTGGAGCTCGGCTGGCTGTCGTCATCTGCCAGGAGCTCCTTCGCTGCTGATGAAGGCGGAGGCTGCTCCTGCGGCGGCGCCTGCGGCTGCGGCAGATGCTGAAGCGCCCGAAGCTGCGGTGTCTGCCAGTCTTTCGTTGCGATCGGATAAGAGCCTGCGGGGAGTAGATTTATAGTACAGATTTGTTTAACATTACAGCGCCTCTCGGCACAGAAGCGCCATTCACCCAGAACAGAAGCGCCATTCACTCAGAACAGAAGCGCCATTCTCCCAGAACAGAAGCGCCATTCTCCCAGAACAGAAGCGCCATTCACCCAGAACAGAAGCGCCATTCACTCAGAACAGAAGCGCCATTCACCCAGAACAGAAGCGCCATTCACCCAGAACAGAAGCGCCATTCACTCAGAACAGAAGCGCCATTCACCCAGAACAGAAGCGCCATTCACCCAGAACAGAAGCGCCATTCACCCAGAACAGAAGCGCCATTCACCCAGAACAGAAGCGCCATTCACCCAGAACAGAAGCGCCATTCACCCAGAACAGAAGCGCCATTCACCAGAACAGAAGCGCCATTCACCCAGAACAGAAGCGCCATTCACCAGAACAGAAGCGCCATTCACCAGAACAGAAGCGCCATTCACCCAGAACAGAAGCGCCATTCACCCAGAACAGAAGCGCCATTCACCAGAACAGAAGCGCCATTCACCCAGAACAGAAGCGCCATTCACCCAGAACAGAAGCGCCATTCACCCAGAACAGAAGCGCCATTCACTCAGAACAGAAGCGCCATTCACCCAGAACAGAAGCGCCATTCACCCAGAACAGAAGCGCCATTCACTCAGAACAGAAGCGCCATTCACTCAGAACAGAAGCGCCATTCACCCAGAACAGAAGCGCCATTCACTCAGAACAGAAGCGCCATTCACTCAGCACAGAAGCGCCATTCCCCAGAACAGAAGCGCCATTCACTCAGACAGAAGCGCCATTCCCAGAACAGAAGCGCCATTCACCAGAACAGAAGCGCCATTCTCCCAGAACAGAAGCGCCATTCACCCAGAACAGAAGCGCCATTCACCCAGAACAGAAGCGCCATTCACTCAGAACAGAAGCGCCATTCACCCAGAACAGAAGCGCCATTCACCCAGAACAGAAGCGCCATTCACCAGAACAGAAGCGCCATTCACCCAGAACAGAAGCGCCATTCACCCAGAACAGAAGCGCCATTCACCCAGAACAGAAGCGCCATTCACCCAGAACAGAAGCGCCATTCACCCAGAACAGAAGCGCCATTCACCCAGAACAGAAGCGCCATTCACCCAGAACAGAAGCGCCATTCACTCAGAACAGAAGCGCCATTCACCCAGAACAGAAGCGCCATTCACCCAGAACAGAAGCGCCATTCACCAGAACAGAAGCGCCATTCACCAGAACAGAAGCGCCATTCACCCAGAACAGAAGCGCCATTCACCCAGAACAGAAGCGCCATTCACTCAGAACAGAAGCGCCATTCACCAGAACAGAAGCGCCATTCACCCAGAACAGAAGCGCCATTCACTCAGAACAGAAGCGCCATTCACTCAGAACAGAAGCGCCATTCACCCAGAACAGAAGCGCCATTCACTCAGCACAGAAGCGCCATTCGCCCAGAACAGAAGCGCCATTCACCCAGAACAGAAGCGCCATTCACCCAGAACAGAAGCGCCATTCACCCAGAACAGAAGCGCCATTCACCCAGAACAGAAGCGCCATTCACCAGAACAGAAGCGCCATTCACCCAGAACAGAAGCGCCATTCACCCAGAACAGAAGCGCCATTCACCAGAACAGAAGCGCCATTCACCAGAACAGAAGCGCCATTCACCCAGAACAGAAGCGCCATTCACCCAGAACAGAAGCGCCATTCACCAGAACAGAAGCGCCATTCACCCAGAACAGAAGCGCCATTCACCCAGAACAGAAGCGCCATTCACTCAGAACAGAAGCGCCATTCACCAGAACAGAAGCGCCATTCACCCAGAACAGAAGCGCCATTCACCAGAACAGAAGCGCCATTCACTCAGCACAGAAGCGCCATTCGCCCAGAACAGAAGCGCCATTCACTCAGCACAGAAGCGCCATTCGCCCAGAACAGAAGCGCCATTCACCCAGAACAGAAGCGCCATTCTCCCAGAACAGAAGCGCCATTCACCCAGAACAGAAGCGCCATTCACCCAGAACAGAAGCGCCATTCACCAGAACAGAAGCGCCATTCACCCAGAACAGAAGCGCCATTCACCCAGAACAGAAGCGCCATTCACCAGAACAGAAGCGCCATTCACCCAGAACAGAAGCGCCATTCACCCAGAACAGAAGCGCCATTCACCCAGAACAGAAGCGCCATTCACCCAGAACAGAAGCGCCATTCACCCAGAACAGAAGCGCCATTCACCCAGAACAGAAGCGCCATTCACCCAGAACAGAAGCGCCATTCACCCAGAACAGAAGCGCCATTCACCAGAACAGAAGCGCCATTCACCCAGAACAGAAGCGCCATTCACCCAGAACAGAAGCGCCATTCACCCAGAACAGAAGCGCCATTCACCCAGAACAGAAGCGCCATTCACCCAGAACAGAAGCGCCATTCACTCAGAACAGAAGCGCCATTCACCAGAACAGAAGCGCCATTCACCCAGAACAGAAGCGCCATTCACTCAGAACAGAAGCGCCATTCACCAGAACAGAAGCGCCATTCACCCAGAACAGAAGCGCCATTCACTCAGAACAGAAGCGCCATTCACCAGAACAGAAGCGCCATTCACCCAGAACAGAAGCGCCATTCACTCAGAACAGAAGCGCCATTCCCAGAACAGAAGCGCCATTCACCCAGAACAGAAGCGCCATTCACCCAGAACAGAAGCGCCATTCACCCAGAACAGAAGCGCCATTCACCCAGAACAGAAGCGCCATTCACTCAGAACAGAAGCGCCATTCACCCAGAACAGAAGCGCCATTCACCCAGAACAGAAGCGCCATTCACCAGAACAGAAGCGCCATTCACCCAGAACAGAAGCGCCATTCACCCAGAACAGAAGCGCCATTCACCCAGAACAGAAGCGCCATTCACCAGAACAGAAGCGCCATTCACCCAGAACAGAAGCGCCATTCACCCAGAACAGAAGCGCCATTCACTCAGAACAGAAGCGCCATTCACCAGAACAGAAGCGCCATTCACCAGAACAGAAGCGCCATTCACCAGAACAGAAGCGCCATTCACCCAGAACAGAAGCGCCATTCACCAGAACAGAAGCGCCATTCACCAGAACAGAAGCGCCATTCACCCAGAACAGAAGCGCCATTCACCCAGAACAGAAGCGCCATTCACTCAGAACAGAAGCGCCATTCACCCAGAACAGAAGCGCCATTCACCCAGAACAGAAGCGCCATTCACCAGAACAGAAGCGCCATTCACCCAGAACAGAAGCGCCATTCACCCAGAACAGAAGCGCCATTCACTCAGAACAGAAGCGCCATTCACCCAGAACAGAAGCGCCATTCACCCAGAACAGAAGCGCCATTCACCAGAACAGAAGCGCCATTCACCAGAACAGAAGCGCCATTCACCCAGAACAGAAGCGCCATTCACCCAGAACAGAAGCGCCATTCACCCAGAACAGAAGCGCCATTCACCCAGAACAGAAGCGCCATTCACCCAGAACAGAAGCGCCATTCACCCAGAACAGAAGCGCCATTCACCCAGAACAGAAGCGCCATTCACCAGAACAGAAGCGCCATTCACCCAGAACAGAAGCGCCATTCACCCAGAACAGAAGCGCCATTCACCAGAACAGAAGCGCCATTCACCCAGAACAGAAGCGCCATTCACCCAGAACAGAAGCGCCATTCACCAGAACAGAAGCGCCATTCACCCAGAACAGAAGCGCCATTCACCCAGAACAGAAGCGCCATTCACCCAGAACAGAAGCGCCATTCACCAGAACAGAAGCGCCATTCACCCAGAACAGAAGCGCCATTCACCCAGAACAGAAGCGCCATTCACCAGAACAGAAGCGCCATTCACCAGAACAGAAGCGCCATTCACCCAGAACAGAAGCGCCATTCACCAGAACAGAAGCGCCATTCACCCAGAACAGAAGCGCCATTCACCCAGAACAGAAGCGCCATTCACCCAGAACAGAAGCGCCATTCACCCAGAACAGAAGCGCCATTCACCAGAACAGAAGCGCCATTCACCAGAACAGAAGCGCCATTCACCCAGAACAGAAGCGCCATTCACCCAGAACAGAAGCGCCATTCACCAGAACAGAAGCGCCATTCACCCAGAACAGAAGCGCCATTCACCCAGAACAGAAGCGCCATTCACCAGAACAGAAGCGCCATTCACCAGAACAGAAGCGCCATTCACCCAGAACAGAAGCGCCATTCACCAGAACAGAAGCGCCATTCACCAGAACAGAAGCGCCATTCACCCAGAACAGAAGCGCCATTCACCAGAACAGAAGCGCCATTCACCAGAACAGAAGCGCCATTCACCAGAACAGAAGCGCCATTCACCAGAACAGAAGCGCCATTCACCCAGAACAGAAGCGCCATTCACCCAGAACAGAAGCGCCATTCACCAGAACAGAAGCGCCATTCACCCAGAACAGAAGCGCCATTCACCCAGAACAGAAGCGCCATTCACCAGAACAGAAGCGCCATTCACCAGAACAGAAGCGCCATTCACCCAGAACAGAAGCGCCATTCACCCAGAACAGAAGCGCCATTCACCAGAACAGAAGCGCCATTCACCCAGAACAGAAGCGCCATTCACCCAGAACAGAAGCGCCATTCACTCAGAACAGAAGCGCCATTCACCAGAACAGAAGCGCCATTCACCCAGAACAGAAGCGCCATTCACTCAGAACAGAAGCGCCATTCACCAGAACAGAAGCGCCATTCACCCAGAACAGAAGCGCCATTCACCAGAACAGAAGCGCCATTCACCCAGAACAGAAGCGCCATTCACCCAGAACAGAAGCGCCATTCACCCAGAACAGAAGCGCCATTCACCCAGAACAGAAGCGCCATTCACCCAGAACAGAAGCGCCATTCACTCAGAACAGAAGCGCCATTCACCCAGAACAGAAGCGCCATTCACCCAGAACAGAAGCGCCATTCACCAGAACAGAAGCGCCATTCACCAGAACAGAAGCGCCATTCACCCAGAACAGAAGCGCCATTCACCCAGAACAGAAGCGCCATTCACCCAGAACAGAAGCGCCATTCACCCAGAACAGAAGCGCCATTCACCAGAACAGAAGCGCCATTCACCCAGAACAGAAGCGCCATTCACCCAGAACAGAAGCGCCATTCACCAGAACAGAAGCGCCATTCACCCAGAACAGAAGCGCCATTCACCAGAACAGAAGCGCCATTCACCAGAACAGAAGCGCCATTCACCCAGAACAGAAGCGCCATTCACCCAGAACAGAAGCGCCATTCACCAGAACAGAAGCGCCATTCACCAGAACAGAAGCGCCATTCACCCAGAACAGAAGCGCCATTCACCAGAACAGAAGCGCCATTCACCAGAACAGAAGCGCCATTCACCCAGAACAGAAGCGCCATTCACTCAGAACAGAAGCGCCATTCACCAGAACAGAAGCGCCATTCACCCAGAACAGAAGCGCCATTCACCAGAACAGAAGCGCCATTCACCAGAACAGAAGCGCCATTCACCCAGAACAGAAGCGCCATTCACCCAGAACAGAAGCGCCATTCACCCAGAACAGAAGCGCCATTCACCCAGAACAGAAGCGCCATTCACCAGAACAGAAGCGCCATTCACCCAGAACAGAAGCGCCATTCACCCAGAACAGAAGCGCCATTCACTCAGAACAGAAGCGCCATTCACCCAGAACAGAAGCGCCATTCACCCAGAACAGAAGCGCCATTCACCCAGAACAGAAGCGCCATTCACCAGAACAGAAGCGCCATTCACCCAGAACAGAAGCGCCATTCACCCAGAACAGAAGCGCCATTCACTCAGAACAGAAGCGCCATTCACCAGAACAGAAGCGCCATTCACCCAGAACAGAAGCGCCATTCACTCAGAACAGAAGCGCCATTCACCAGAACAGAAGCGCCATTCACCCAGAACAGAAGCGCCATTCACCAGAACAGAAGCGCCATTCACCCAGAACAGAAGCGCCATTCACCAGAACAGAAGCGCCATTCACCCAGAACAGAAGCGCCATTCACCCAGAACAGAAGCGCCATTCACCCAGAACAGAAGCGCCATTCACTCAGAACAGAAGCGCCATTCACCCAGAACAGAAGCGCCATTCACCCAGAACAGAAGCGCCATTCACCAGAACAGAAGCGCCATTCACCCAGAACAGAAGCGCCATTCACCCAGAACAGAAGCGCCATTCACCCAGAACAGAAGCGCCATTCACCCAGAACAGAAGCGCCATTCACCCAGAACAGAAGCGCCATTCACCCAGAACAGAAGCGCCATTCACCAGAACAGAAGCGCCATTCACCCAGAACAGAAGCGCCATTCACCAGAACAGAAGCGCCATTCACCCAGAACAGAAGCGCCATTCACCCAGAACAGAAGCGCCATTCACCCAGAACAGAAGCGCCATTCACCCAGAACAGAAGCGCCATTCACCCAGAACAGAAGCGCCATTCACCAGAACAGAAGCGCCATTCACCAGAACAGAAGCGCCATTCACCAGAACAGAAGCGCCATTCACCAGAACAGAAGCGCCATTCACCAGAACAGAAGCGCCATTCACCCAGAACAGAAGCGCCATTCACCAGAACAGAAGCGCCATTCACTCAGAACAGAAGCGCCATTCACCAGAACAGAAGCGCCATTCACCAGAACAGAAGCGCCATTCACCCAGAACAGAAGCGCCATTCACCAGAACAGAAGCGCCATTCACCCAGAACAGAAGCGCCATTCACTCAGAACAGAAGCGCCATTCACCCAGAACAGAAGCGCCATTCACCCAGAACAGAAGCGCCATTCACCCAGAACAGAAGCGCCATTCACCCAGAACAGAAGCGCCATTCACCAGAACAGAAGCGCCATTCACCAGAACAGAAGCGCCATTCACCCAGAACAGAAGCGCCATTCACCAGAACAGAAGCGCCATTCACCCAGAACAGAAGCGCCATTCACCCAGAACAGAAGCGCCATTCACCCAGAACAGAAGCGCCATTCACCCAGAACAGAAGCGCCATTCACCCAGAACAGAAGCGCCATTCACCCAGAACAGAAGCGCCATTCACCCAGAACAGAAGCGCCATTCACCAGAACAGAAGCGCCATTCACCAGAACAGAAGCGCCATTCACCCAGAACAGAAGCGCCATTCACCAGAACAGAAGCGCCATTCACCAGAACAGAAGCGCCATTCACCCAGAACAGAAGCGCCATTCACCCAGAACAGAAGCGCCATTCACCAGAACAGAAGCGCCATTCACCAGAACAGAAGCGCCATTCACCCAGAACAGAAGCGCCATTCACTCAGAACAGAAGCGCCATTCACCAGAACAGAAGCGCCATTCACCCAGAACAGAAGCGCCATTCACCAGAACAGAAGCGCCATTCACCAGAACAGAAGCGCCATTCACCCAGAACAGAAGCGCCATTCACTCAGAACAGAAGCGCCATTCACCCAGAACAGAAGCGCCATTCACCAGAACAGAAGCGCCATTCACCCAGAACAGAAGCGCCATTCACCCAGAACAGAAGCGCCATTCACCCAGAACAGAAGCGCCATTCACCAGAACAGAAGCGCCATTCACCCAGAACAGAAGCGCCATTCACCCAGAACAGAAGCGCCATTCACCCAGAACAGAAGCGCCATTCACCCAGAACAGAAGCGCCATTCACCCAGAACAGAAGCGCCATTCACCCAGAACAGAAGCGCCATTCACCCAGAACAGAAGCGCCATTCACCCAGAACAGAAGCGCCATTCACCCAGAACAGAAGCGCCATTCACCCAGAACAGAAGCGCCATTCACCCAGAACAGAAGCGCCATTCACCAGAACAGAAGCGCCATTCACCCAGAACAGAAGCGCCATTCACCCAGAACAGAAGCGCCATTCACCAGAACAGAAGCGCCATTCACCCAGAACAGAAGCGCCATTCACCAGAACAGAAGCGCCATTCACCAGAACAGAAGCGCCATTCACCAGAACAGAAGCGCCATTCACCCAGAACAGAAGCGCCATTCACCCAGAACAGAAGCGCCATTCACCCAGAACAGAAGCGCCATTCACCCAGAACAGAAGCGCCATTCACCCAGAACAGAAGCGCCATTCACCAGAACAGAAGCGCCATTCACCAGAACAGAAGCGCCATTCACCCAGAACAGAAGCGCCATTCACCAGAACAGAAGCGCCATTCACCAGAACAGAAGCGCCATTCACCAGAACAGAAGCGCCATTCACCAGAACAGAAGCGCCATTCACCAGAACAGAAGCGCCATTCACCCAGAACAGAAGCGCCATTCACCCAGAACAGAAGCGCCATTCACCCAGAACAGAAGCGCCATTCACCCAGAACAGAAGCGCCATTCACCCAGAACAGAAGCGCCATTCACCCAGAACAGAAGCGCCATTCACCCAGAACAGAAGCGCCATTCACCCAGAACAGAAGCGCCATTCACCCAGAACAGAAGCGCCATTCACCCAGAACAGAAGCGCCATTCACCCAGAACAGAAGCGCCATTCACCCAGAACAGAAGCGCCATTCACCCAGAACAGAAGCGCCATTCACCCAGAACAGAAGCGCCATTCACCCAGAACAGAAGCGCCATTCACCAGAACAGAAGCGCCATTCACCCAGAACAGAAGCGCCATTCACCCAGAACAGAAGCGCCATTCACCAGAACAGAAGCGCCATTCACCAGAACAGAAGCGCCATTCACCCAGAACAGAAGCGCCATTCACCAGAACAGAAGCGCCATTCACCAGAACAGAAGCGCCATTCACCAGAACAGAAGCGCCATTCACCCAGAACAGAAGCGCCATTCACCAGAACAGAAGCGCCATTCACCAGAACAGAAGCGCCATTCACCCAGAACAGAAGCGCCATTCACTCAGAACAGAAGCGCCATTCACCAGAACAGAAGCGCCATTCACCAGAACAGAAGCGCCATTCACCCAGAACAGAAGCGCCATTCACCCAGAACAGAAGCGCCATTCACCCAGAACAGAAGCGCCATTCACTCAGAACAGAAGCGCCATTCACCCAGAACAGAAGCGCCATTCACTCAGAACAGAAGCGCCATTCACTCAGAACAGAAGCGCCATTCACCCAGAACAGAAGCGCCATTCACCCAGAACAGAAGCGCCATTCACCAGAACAGAAGCGCCATTCACCAGAACAGAAGCGCCATTCACCCAGAACAGAAGCGCCATTCACCAGAACAGAAGCGCCATTCACCAGAACAGAAGCGCCATTCACCAGAACAGAAGCGCCATTCACCCAGAACAGAAGCGCCATTCACCAGAACAGAAGCGCCATTCACCAGAACAGAAGCGCCATTCACCAGAACAGAAGCGCCATTCACTCAGAACAGAAGCGCCATTCACCCAGAACAGAAGCGCCATTCACCCAGAACAGAAGCGCCATTCTCCCAGAACAGAAGCGCCATTCACCCAGAACAGAAGCGCCATTCACCCAGAACAGAAGCGCCATTCACCAGAACAGAAGCGCCATTCACCCAGAACAGAAGCGCCATTCACCAGAACAGAAGCGCCATTCACTCAGAACAGAAGCGCCATTCACCCAGAACAGAAGCGCCATTCACCCAGAACAGAAGCGCCATTCACCAGAACAGAAGCGCCATTCACCCAGAACAGAAGCGCCATTCACCCAGAACAGAAGCGCCATTCACCAGAACAGAAGCGCCATTCACCCAGAACAGAAGCGCCATTCACCCAGAACAGAAGCGCCATTCACCCAGAACAGAAGCGCCATTCACCCAGAACAGAAGCGCCATTCACCCAGAACAGAAGCGCCATTCACCCAGAACAGAAGCGCCATTCACCCAGAACAGAAGCGCCATTCACCAGAACAGAAGCGCCATTCACCAGAACAGAAGCGCCATTCACCCAGAACAGAAGCGCCATTCACCCAGAACAGAAGCGCCATTCACCCAGAACAGAAGCGCCATTCACCCAGAACAGAAGCGCCATTCACCAGAACAGAAGCGCCATTCACCAGAACAGAAGCGCCATTCACCCAGAACAGAAGCGCCATTCACCCAGAACAGAAGCGCCATTCACCAGAACAGAAGCGCCATTCACCAGAACAGAAGCGCCATTCACCCAGAACAGAAGCGCCATTCACTCAGAACAGAAGCGCCATTCACCAGAACAGAAGCGCCATTCACCCAGAACAGAAGCGCCATTCACTCAGAACAGAAGCGCCATTCACCAGAACAGAAGCGCCATTCACCAGAACAGAAGCGCCATTCACTCAGAACAGAAGCGCCATTCACCCAGAACAGAAGCGCCATTCACCAGAACAGAAGCGCCATTCACCAGAACAGAAGCGCCATTCACCCAGAACAGAAGCGCCATTCACCCAGAACAGAAGCGCCATTCACCAGAACAGAAGCGCCATTCACCCAGAACAGAAGCGCCATTCACCAGAACAGAAGCGCCATTCACCAGAACAGAAGCGCCATTCACCCAGAACAGAAGCGCCATTCACCCAGAACAGAAGCGCCATTCACCAGAACAGAAGCGCCATTCACCAGAACAGAAGCGCCATTCACCCAGAACAGAAGCGCCATTCACCAGAACAGAAGCGCCATTCACCAGAACAGAAGCGCCATTCACCAGAACAGAAGCGCCATTCACCCAGAACAGAAGCGCCATTCACTCAGAACAGAAGCGCCATTCACCAGAACAGAAGCGCCATTCACCAGAACAGAAGCGCCATTCACCAGAACAGAAGCGCCATTCACCAGAACAGAAGCGCCATTCACCAGAACAGAAGCGCCATTCACCAGAACAGAAGCGCCATTCACCCAGAACAGAAGCGCCATTCACCCAGAACAGAAGCGCCATTCACCCAGAACAGAAGCGCCATTCACCCAGAACAGAAGCGCCATTCACCCAGAACAGAAGCGCCATTCACCAGAACAGAAGCGCCATTCACCCAGAACAGAAGCGCCATTCACCCAGAACAGAAGCGCCATTCACCCAGAACAGAAGCGCCATTCACCCAGAACAGAAGCGCCATTCACCCAGAACAGAAGCGCCATTCACCCAGAACAGAAGCGCCATTCACCAGAACAGAAGCGCCATTCACCCAGAACAGAAGCGCCATTCACCCAGAACAGAAGCGCCATTCACCAGAACAGAAGCGCCATTCACCCAGAACAGAAGCGCCATTCACCCAGAACAGAAGCGCCATTCACCCAGAACAGAAGCGCCATTCACCCAGAACAGAAGCGCCATTCACCAGAACAGAAGCGCCATTCACCCAGAACAGAAGCGCCATTCACCCAGAACAGAAGCGCCATTCACCAGAACAGAAGCGCCATTCACCAGAACAGAAGCGCCATTCACCCAGAACAGAAGCGCCATTCACCAGAACAGAAGCGCCATTCACCAGAACAGAAGCGCCATTCACCAGAACAGAAGCGCCATTCACCAGAACAGAAGCGCCATTCACTCAGAACAGAAGCGCCATTCACCAGAACAGAAGCGCCATTCACCAGAACAGAAGCGCCATTCACCAGAACAGAAGCGCCATTCACCCAGAACAGAAGCGCCATTCACCCAGAACAGAAGCGCCATTCACCCAGAACAGAAGCGCCATTCACCCAGAACAGAAGCGCCATTCACCCAGAACAGAAGCGCCATTCACCAGAACAGAAGCGCCATTCACCCAGAACAGAAGCGCCATTCACCAGAACAGAAGCGCCATTCACCCAGAACAGAAGCGCCATTCACCCAGAACAGAAGCGCCATTCACCCAGAACAGAAGCGCCATTCACCCAGAACAGAAGCGCCATTCACCCAGAACAGAAGCGCCATTCACCCAGAACAGAAGCGCCATTCACCCAGAACAGAAGCGCCATTCACCAGAACAGAAGCGCCATTCACCCAGAACAGAAGCGCCATTCACCCAGAACAGAAGCGCCATTCACCAGAACAGAAGCGCCATTCACCAGAACAGAAGCGCCATTCACCCAGAACAGAAGCGCCATTCACCAGAACAGAAGCGCCATTCACCAGAACAGAAGCGCCATTCACCAGAACAGAAGCGCCATTCACCCAGAACAGAAGCGCCATTCACTCAGAACAGAAGCGCCATTCACTCAGAACAGAAGCGCCATTCACCAGAACAGAAGCGCCATTCACTCAGAACAGAAGCGCCATTCACCAGAACAGAAGCGCCATTCACCCAGAACAGAAGCGCCATTCACCAGAACAGAAGCGCCATTCACCCAGAACAGAAGCGCCATTCACCCAGAACAGAAGCGCCATTCACCAGAACAGAAGCGCCATTCACCAGAACAGAAGCGCCATTCACCCAGAACAGAAGCGCCATTCACCAGAACAGAAGCGCCATTCACCCAGAACAGAAGCGCCATTCACCCAGAACAGAAGCGCCATTCACCCAGAACAGAAGCGCCATTCACCCAGAACAGAAGCGCCATTCACCCAGAACAGAAGCGCCATTCACCCAGAACAGAAGCGCCATTCACCCAGAACAGAAGCGCCATTCACCCAGAACAGAAGCGCCATTCACCAGAACAGAAGCGCCATTCACCCAGAACAGAAGCGCCATTCACCCAGAACAGAAGCGCCATTCACCAGAACAGAAGCGCCATTCACCCAGAACAGAAGCGCCATTCACCCAGAACAGAAGCGCCATTCACCCAGAACAGAAGCGCCATTCACCAGAACAGAAGCGCCATTCACCCAGAACAGAAGCGCCATTCACCAGAACAGAAGCGCCATTCACCCAGAACAGAAGCGCCATTCACCCAGAACAGAAGCGCCATTCACCCAGAACAGAAGCGCCATTCACCCAGAACAGAAGCGCCATTCACCCAGAACAGAAGCGCCATTCACCAGAACAGAAGCGCCATTCACCCAGAACAGAAGCGCCATTCACCAGAACAGAAGCGCCATTCACCCAGAACAGAAGCGCCATTCACCAGAACAGAAGCGCCATTCACCAGAACAGAAGCGCCATTCACCAGAACAGAAGCGCCATTCACCCAGAACAGAAGCGCCATTCACCCAGAACAGAAGCGCCATTCACCCAGAACAGAAGCGCCATTCACCCAGAACAGAAGCGCCATTCACCCAGAACAGAAGCGCCATTCACCCAGAACAGAAGCGCCATTCACCCAGAACAGAAGCGCCATTCACCCAGAACAGAAGCGCCATTCACCCAGAACAGAAGCGCCATTCACCCAGAACAGAAGCGCCATTCACCCAGAACAGAAGCGCCATTCACCCAGAACAGAAGCGCCATTCACCCAGAACAGAAGCGCCATTCACCCAGAACAGAAGCGCCATTCACCCAGAACAGAAGCGCCATTCACCCAGAACAGAAGCGCCATTCACCCAGAACAGAAGCGCCATTCACCCAGAACAGAAGCGCCATTCACCCAGAACAGAAGCGCCATTCACCAGAACAGAAGCGCCATTCACCAGAACAGAAGCGCCATTCACCAGAACAGAAGCGCCATTCACCCAGAACAGAAGCGCCATTCACCAGAACAGAAGCGCCATTCACCCAGAACAGAAGCGCCATTCACTCAGAACAGAAGCGCCATTCACCCAGAACAGAAGCGCCATTCACCAGAACAGAAGCGCCATTCACTCAGAACAGAAGCGCCATTCACCCAGAACAGAAGCGCCATTCACCAGAACAGAAGCGCCATTCACCAGAACAGAAGCGCCATTCACCCAGAACAGAAGCGCCATTCACCCAGAACAGAAGCGCCATTCACCCAGAACAGAAGCGCCATTCACCCAGAACAGAAGCGCCATTCACCAGAACAGAAGCGCCATTCACCCAGAACAGAAGCGCCATTCACCCAGAACAGAAGCGCCATTCACCAGAACAGAAGCGCCATTCACCCAGAACAGAAGCGCCATTCACCCAGAACAGAAGCGCCATTCACCAGAACAGAAGCGCCATTCACCCAGAACAGAAGCGCCATTCACCAGAACAGAAGCGCCATTCACCAGAACAGAAGCGCCATTCACCAGAACAGAAGCGCCATTCACCAGAACAGAAGCGCCATTCACCAGAACAGAAGCGCCATTCACCAGAACAGAAGCGCCATTCACCAGAACAGAAGCGCCATTCACCCAGAACAGAAGCGCCATTCACCAGAACAGAAGCGCCATTCACCCAGAACAGAAGCGCCATTCACCCAGAACAGAAGCGCCATTCACCCAGAAGAACAGAAGCGCCATTCACCCAGAACAGAAGCGCCATTCACCCAGAACAGAAGCGCCATTCACCCAGAACAGAAGCGCCATTCACCCAGAACAGAAGCGCCATTCACCCAGAACAGAAGCGCCATTCACCCAGAACAGAAGCGCCATTCACCCAGAACAGAAGCGCCATTCACCCAGAACAGAAGCGCCATTCACCCAGAACAGAAGCGCCATTCACCCAGAACAGAAGCGCCATTCACCCAGAACAGAAGCGCCATTCACCCAGAACAGAAGCGCCATTCACCCAGAACAGAAGCGCCATTCACCAGAACAGAAGCGCCATTCACCCAGAACAGAAGCGCCATTCACCAGAACAGAAGCGCCATTCACCCAGAACAGAAGCGCCATTCACCCAGAACAGAAGCGCCATTCACCCAGAACAGAAGCGCCATTCACTCAGAACAGAAGCGCCATTCACCCAGAACAGAAGCGCCATTCACCCAGAACAGAAGCGCCATTCACCAGAACAGAAGCGCCATTCACCAGAACAGAAGCGCCATTCACCCAGAACAGAAGCGCCATTCACTCAGAACAGAAGCGCCATTCACCCAGAACAGAAGCGCCATTCACCCAGAACAGAAGCGCCATTCACCCAGAACAGAAGCGCCATTCACCCAGAACAGAAGCGCCATTCACCCAGAACAGAAGCGCCATTCACCCAGAACAGAAGCGCCATTCACCCAGAACAGAAGCGCCATTCACCCAGAACAGAAGCGCCATTCACCCAGAACAGAAGCGCCATTCACCCAGAACAGAAGCGCCATTCACCCAGAACAGAAGCGCCATTCACCCAGAACAGAAGCGCCATTCACCCAGAACAGAAGCGCCATTCACCCAGAACAGAAGCGCCATTCACCCAGAACAGAAGCGCCATTCACCCAGAACAGAAGCGCCATTCACCCAGAACAGAAGCGCCATTCACCCAGAACAGAAGCGCCATTCACCCAGAACAGAAGCGCCATTCACCCAGAACAGAAGCGCCATTCACCAGAACAGAAGCGCCATTCACCCAGAACAGAAGCGCCATTCACCAGAACAGAAGCGCCATTCACCCAGAACAGAAGCGCCATTCACCCAGAACAGAAGCGCCATTCACCAGAACAGAAGCGCCATTCACCAGAACAGAAGCGCCATTCACCCAGAACAGAAGCGCCATTCACCAGAACAGAAGCGCCATTCACAGAACAGAAGCGCCATTCACCCAGAACAGAAGCGCCATTCACCAGAACAGAAGCGCCATTCACCAGAACAGAAGCGCCATTCACCAGAACAGAAGCGCCATTCACCCAGAACAGAAGCGCCATTCACCCAGAACAGAAGCGCCATTCACTCAGAACAGAAGCGCCACCCAGCACAGTGCTAAGGATGATCTTTATAAACCTATCGGTATCAATTCCAGCCAATGCATTGAATATATATCAGTGCAAATATAGCTTTGTTCATGGGCGGTAGAAATAATGAAATCTTATATAGTTGCTAAGCTGATTGCTACAGAACTGAACAGCTGCAAGCAACAGTCAGGCTGCCTTTCTCTGTCCCTTCTCCCCCCCCCCCTGTCATCGAGTTCGCATCAGCGAACAAAGGATTGTTTCTTCTTTGGAGAGAAAAAAATGACACCAAATGATAGCATTGGAGATGCCTAATAATAAAACATGACTCTGAGCGGGCATAAGGATACAAAAGTGACATCTGGCTCCCTCCACACGCTGCTGTCTGTGAAACCCTCCCTGTTCTCGGCATCTCTTCACCCATCTTGAGCACAAGTTCTGCTCTGATGGTTTTAAATAAAGCTTGGTTTAAAAAATTATTTTTTTCAAATCTGTTGCTATTTGGTACATGAGACATCGAGGGAGAGGTTCGTCCTACAGCAGTCCTTGGAGTTAATTATTTTTGTGTCTTCCCTCTCTAACAAAAAGCTTCTTGCTCGAATCGTTATTCGTGCGTAAACTTTGCTCCTTTGTCATGTCCCACACAGATTGAAGAGACAAACTATTTGGTTTACTTTAAGAAATTGACAAAATTCTTAAAAGTGAACAATTCAAATCTGAATTTATTTTCCAAGAGATTTATGGATAACAATCGACTTAGGAAACAGATAAGAAGCAGAAAACTTTCCGAGAAACGAGAGACAGAAAACACATTTTTAAAGATCAGAATTCTAAGAAAGAATATTTAAAATCCTGCTAACTTTTCTAAGAAAAAATACTGATTTTTCCAAGAAACGAAATGTCAAAAACATTTTTGCCCAGAAGTCGACTTGGCTTTTGAAGAAAAATGATTTATTTCCAAACGAATTTCTAAGAAACCGGTCGTATTTTCTAAGAAACTCACCAATCGCGGCGCCGGCGAGCTGCAGCTGGTGGCGCCACCAGGCAGCCGCGGCGGCAACTTGCTGATAGAAGCGCAGATTTTCTTCCAGGAGTGCCGCGGCAGAACTGGAAGCAGAGTCTGCAACACTCGAAGAGCTCGATAACGCGGTTCCTGGTACTGACAACTGCTGCTGCATCAACAGCTGGCAGCTTCTGGCGATGAGGGCACTTGAACTCAATGGGTCTGACTGGTCCATGAGACTGATTGATGAAGGGAAGCAGTGAGCAGGAGAGGAGCTTGAGATTTTCTGGGCCAGTTCTCAAATTTATGCTCAGAGATTGGGGTGGTGGGGATGGTTTGGCCTGAGCGGGATTCGCGGGAAGGGGAAGTCGCCAGCCCCGCTAGCCAATGAGAGCGGCTCCGACTCGAGCCGGGATCCACAATAATTCCTCTTCTTTGAATATTCTTCCTAAACTTCTGAGAAGTCGCACTTCAGTTCATAAATTCGAGGATCTTTTAATCTCATAATCTTAATCTCTTTAGTCTTTCTTAATCTCTTCACTACCGATCCTAACGAATCCACTCCCCTAAACTATCGACGCTGATGAATCCGCCCCCTAAACTACAGATTCTTATAAATCCGCCCCTACAAACTACCGATCCTGGTGAATCCGCCCCCTACAAACTACCGATCCTGGTGAATTCGCCCCCTACAAACTACCGATCCTGGTGAATCCGCCCCTAAACTACTGATCCTGGTGAATCCGCCCCCTACAAACTACCGATCCTGTTGAATTCGCCCCCTACAAACTACCGATCCTGGTGAATCCGCCCCCTACAAACTACCGATCCTGGTGAATCCGCCCCCTACAAACTACCGATCCTGGTGAATCCGCCCCTAAACTACTGATCCTGGTGAATCCGCCCCCTACAAACTACCGATCCTGTTGAATTCGCCCCCTACAAACTACCGATCCTGGTGAATCCGCCCCCTACAAACTACCGATCCTGGTGAATCCTCCCCTACAAACTACCGATCCTGGTGAATCCGCCCCCTACAAACTACCGATCCTGGTGAATCCGCCCCCAAACTACCGATCCTGGTGAATCCGCCCCCTACAAACTACCGATCCTGGTGAATCCGCCCCCTACAAACTACCGATCCTGGTGAATCCGCCCCCTAAACTACCGATCCTGGTGAATCCTCCCCCTACAAACTACCGATCCTGGTGAATCCGCCCCCTACAAACTACCGATCCTGGTGAATCCGCCCCCCAAACTACCGATCCTGGTGAATCCGCCCCCTACAAACTACCGATCCTGGTGAATCCGCCCCCTACAAACTACCGATCCTGGTGAATCCGCCCCTACAAACTACCGATCCTGGTGAATCCGCCCCCTAAACTACTGATCCTGGTGAATCCGCCCCCTACAAACTACCGATCCTGGTGAATCCACCCCCTAAACTCTACCGATCCTGGTGAATCCGCCCCCTACAAACTACCGATCCTGGTGAATCCGCCCCTACAAACTACCGATCCTGGTGAATCCGCCCCCTACAAACTACCGATCCTGGTGAATCCGCCCCCCTAAACTACCGATCCTGGTGAATCCGCCCCACTAAACTACCGAAGAGAACAACTCTACCTATAGGGGATGCATGGGATTTTGTTATTCGGCCCAGGACGCTGATGGGATAAAAACTTGATCCACCTCATTCCTCCGTCTCTGGGATTTGAAATTTCAGAGCCCACAACATCCAGCAGTTGGTTTAGCGTGACAACTGACAGACCTGATTATTAATTATTCACGAGTGTCTGATTCGGAAGCAGGTATTTAGCAATTAGCTACGGAGAAAAATTGCAGCTGCTTTTTCTGACTTAATTTTTTCTTCCACCTTAACAGTTTGGAGTTCGGGTGAAGCTGGGGTGCCCGGGTCCTGATGAAGAAAAACATGAGCTAGATAGTGAGGATTCTTTATAGCAGTAGCAGGTAGCAGATTGCAGTAGCAGATTGCACGTGATTGGAAGAGGTGTGGGGATTAGGAGAAGTGTGAGGATTCGAAGAAGTGTGAGGATTAAGAAAAGTGTGGGGATTAAGAGAGGTATGGGAATTAGAAGAGGCGTGGGGATTAGAAGTATGGGATTAGGAGAAGTGTGGGGATTAGGAGAAGTATGTGATTAGGAGAAGTATGGGATTAGGAGAAGTGTGGGAATTAGGAGAGGTGTGGAGATTAGAAGAAGTATGTGATTAAGAAAAGTGGGGGATTAGGAGAGGTGTGTGGATTAGGAGAAGTGGGGGGATTAGGAGAGGTGTGTGGATTAGGAGAAGTGGGGGGATTAGGAGAGGTGTGTGGATTAGGAGAAGTGTGGGGATTAGGAGAGGTGAGGGGATTAGGAGAGGTGTGTGGATTAGGAGAAGTGGGGGGATTAGGAGAGGTGTGTGGATTAGGAGAAGTGTGGGGATTAGGAGAGGTGTGGGGATTAGGAGAAGTGTGGGGATTAGGAGAGGTGAGGGGATTAGGAAAGGTGAGGGGATTAGGAGAGGTGAGGGGAATAGGAAAGGTGAGGGGCCATTAGGAGAGGTGAGGGGATTAGGAAAGGTGAGGGGATTAGGAGAGGTGAGGGGATTAGGAAAGGTGAGGGGATTAGGAAAGGTGAGGGGATTAGGAAAGGTGAGGGAATTAGGAGGGGTGAGGGGATTAGGAGAGGTGAGGGGATTAGGAGAGGTGAGGGGATTAGGAGAGGTGAGGGGATTAGGAGGGGTGAGGGGATTAGGAGAGGTGAGGGGATTAGGAGAGGTGAGGGGATTAGGAGAGGTGAGGGGATTAGGAAAGGTGAGGGGATTAGGAGAGGTGAGGGGATTATGAAAGGTAAGGGGATTAGGAGAGGTGTGGAGAGTAGGAGAAGTATGTGACTAAGAAAAGTGGGGGATTAGGAGAGGTGTTGTGGATTAGGAGAAGTGGGGGGATTAGGAGAGGTGTGTGGATTAGTAGAAATGGGGGGATCTGCCGAGAATTAGCAGCACTTAAGCAGAAATAGTGTTTTAATCCGAGCGCAAATGCTGAAGTGAATCACAAAGGCATAAAGAGGCCATAAAGAACTTTAGTCTTTCAGAATTTAAAGTTCCCAGAGTTTTGCAAACTAGTCTAAAAAATAACAATTATTTTCATTTCCTTGATGTAACCAGCCACAATAATTAATTATTCATGCCTTGCAAAACATCGCAAATCAGCAATGAATGAAGCTCTGCACGGTTGAGTATGGTAAACGCCAAGCCTTGATTCGGTTTTCAGTAGGGCGCCTTGCATGTAGCTGTCGATTGCAGTGCGCAGGCATGCAGTAGTGGCATCGGCTGCACCCAAACTCTGCCGCGCTGTGAGCAACTGATTTATTTTTTCAAACGGTGCGTCCGTGACTGGCTGCGCTTTCCGGCTCCTCCTGCTGTCTGGTGAGATTTGGCCTGGGGCCGCCACTGCACTAGCAACTCTCCACCCTCTCTCCACCCTCTCTCTCCACCCTCTCTCCACCCTCTCTCCACCCTCTCTCCACCCTCTCTCTCCACCCTCTCTCTCCACCCTCTCTCCACCCTCTGTCTCCACCCTCTCTCTTCAACCTCTCTCCACCCTCTCTCCACCTCTCTCCACCCTCTCTCCACCCTCTCTTCACCCTCTCTCTCCGCCCTCTCTCTCCACCCACTCTCCACCCAATCTCCACCCTCTCTCCACCTTCTCTTCACCTCTTTCTCCAGCCTCTCTCCACTCACTCTCCACTCACTCTCCACCTCTCTCTCCACCCTCTCTCCACCCACTCTCCACCCACTCTCCACCCTCTCTCTCCACCCACTCTCAACCCTCTCTCCACCCTCTCTGCAACAACGTCGGCGAAGGCGTGCTTGTCCAAATCTGCGAGCTCCAGAAAGGTGCACACCATTGCCGAGGAGCAGCCGATTGATCAGCAACAGCGAGAGCGACAGCAGCTGTGTGGTGTTCTGCCTTACGCCACAGCGTAAGCAACTACCGCTCGTTAAAGCGGACATCAACGACCACGCCACAGACCTGCTAATCGACAGCAGCACCAGCTGCAAACCGAATGTACTCAAAACATTCAAGGCCATTGGAAGCACGGCAGACATCCTGCGCGAGTCAAAGCAGCGGGTCTTCCCGTTCGGCTCCAGTGAACCCCTCACCTAAAAACCTAAAACAAAGCCTAGCTAATCAAATTAGTTCAATTTAAATCGAGAGGAGTCCAGTTCAACAGATATATTTTTACATTTTTACTTCCAACTGCATGCCTCTGGCATCCGACAAGCCACCGCAGTTGCTCTCAAACAAGCGTTGCACCTTCGGCTTGATGTACTCTTTATCCGCGTCCTTCAGCGACTCGGGCAGGTGAGCCCCCTTCGTCTCGGGCAGGAGCAGCGCCAAGAAGGCCGTCAAGAGGCTGACGGAGGCGAAGATGATAAACGGCAACGGCTTCCAGACCTCGCCAAGGATGTTGATAAGTGGAGCGAGGATCCCGCCAACTCGAGCAGCGGTGGAGGAGCTGCCCATACCGACATTCCTCAACAGGGTGGGGAACAGCTCTCCAGAGTAGGCCCAGCTTGTATCGAACGATGAAGTGGAAAAGAATGTGCCCGTGATGGCTAAAGCAACAATTAAAGTACCGAATTTCGGATTGCCAAACAGAAAGGCGATGGCGAACATGCAGTCTGATGACAGAAAGTACACGAGATTGAATAGCAGCGGTCGACCGATGAAGTGAGCGGTGATGATGGAGAAGGCGGATGCTGGAACTCCGACGGCGCTGCCGAGCAGGAAGGTGAGGTAGATGTTACCGGAGAGGGTGCCGGTAGACAGGATGAGGCCGTAGTAGACCATGGATGAGGCGAGGAAATTGTTCCACAGAAGCAGAGTCGTCAGACGCATGGTAGGCGAGCGGAGCAGATCGATGAGTCCAGCGTTTGGGTGGCTGCCCTGCTGGTCAATGAGGGTGCAGCACACTCGCTGCATCCTCATCGAAGCAGGCGGGAGGCCGACGGCAGTTGATACGGGCAATTCGCTGACAGACACGGTTGGCGTCGTCAGGTCGGTTTTTTGCGAGCAGCCAACGAGGCGACTCTCCGAGCAGCAAGAGCAGCGGTATGGACAGGATGGCGGGGCCAGCAAGCGTGAGCTCGAGCTTCCAGTGGCTGCGGATGCTGAAGGCAATGATGCTGCAGACGCAGAACGCGATGTTCCAGCCGTTGGTTCCGAGGAGGACGGCGGCCAAGCGGTCGCGCTGCGTGACCGACTCGGCTACCATGGCGTTGCACACGCTGAGGATTCCACTGGAGCCGAGGCCGCAGAGGAGGCGCAACGCGGCGTACACCTCCACGGAGGGGCTAAAAGCGAGCGCGACGCCAGCGATCCACACATTGATGGTGGCGGCGCAGGCGGCTCTCAGGCGGCCCCAGTGATCGGACAGAGCTCCGTAGGCCGTGCTGCCGATCAGCAGGCCCAGCATGTACAGCGTGCTGCACAGGTTCACCAGCTTCTCTCTGCTGCACACTAGCGAGAACTGCGACCTCCAACTGGACCCGAACGGTCCGCTGGTGCTGTTGAACACCCAGACGGTGCAGGCCTCGCTTCCGTTGAGCCTGTAGCAGCGATCGGCAGCCGGTTCAGTTCAGTTCGACGCCACCTGCTGCTGCCAGGAGCTCGACGACTCGTTGCCGGACTCGAGGCACTGGAAGTCCATCCGGCCGGCCGTGAAGACGACGGCGACCGTTTGGAACGCGGCGAAGAACTTGACGAAGGACAGGAGGATGAGGAGCAGGACCTGGTAGGGACCGCGGTCCCCGATCTCGGGTAGGATGTCGTCAAAGCGAGTCATTGTGTGGGTTTTCGGTTTTCTTGATTTGGATGTAAGCTGGATCTTAGTTTCTTAACGTGTGCCAGTCAGGTCAAATTGGTTCGGTTTTCTCTGGCCATACAGCACTCGACTGCCGACTTTCAAATACGTTAGTATCTGTTGGTTAGCTGCATTATGTCTGGATTAGTTGGACTTTGTTTTAATTCGTGCTTAGCCAAGCCTGTGGTGTGGTGCCTGTTAAATTTAAATCGGACAAAATATCTATCCGTTTTCATGATCGTTTACTTTAACAAATATTAGAAGCAATGACGATAACAATGCTTGTAGTGCTGTTTTCAAGCTGGGGACAACGAAAAACGATCAAGCAGGAAATAACGATCTCTCGCAGGTCTGAACTCGCCTACTTCAAGTAGTAGTGCAGAGGAATTTATAGTCTTTTTTTAATGCAAAATCAAGTAATTATGGGCTCGTACAAATATAATCTCTAGGATTAGTTTTTAAACATCAATAGAAACCATAAGCACTCCCCTTTCTTCTGGTGAAGCAAGCCAAGCGGAAGTGAATTTCTGTACTGTCGCCAGGAAGTTTCCAGAGTCCCGATTTTTTCGAGACTGCTAAACAAAATCGTGCATCAAAGAGCTCTTTCCTCTTTTACTAAAAACCTGTGTGAGAGGCATTTCTAAGGCTCTTTTGATAATGGTTTTTTTCACAGCTCTGATGGGAAATTCTCTCTGTGAAGTTTTTGCCGCTTTTAAAATTGTCCCTGTAGCTGTTGTGGCTGATTAATTTAGATCGGAAAATTGGTAACTGATCTGGGCATTATGGAATCCGACGCTTTTATTGCTTGGATTGAATAGCTGTGTGGGATTCCAATTCATGCAAGGGATCTGTAAACATTTTAATTTGGACGGGTAGTTGGTTTTTTAAGGAATATTTTCATATAAAATCGGAGTATCGGGTAATCGGGAGAGGTATTGGGGTATCGGGAGAGGTATTGGGGTATCGGGAGAGGTATTGGGGTATCGGGAGAGGTATTGGGGTATCGGGAGAGGTATTGGGGTATCGGGAGAGGTATTGGGGTATCGGGAGAGGTATTGGGGGATCGGGAGAGGTATTGGGGGATCGGGAGAGGTATTGGGGGATCGGGAGAGGCATTGGGGTATCGGGAGAGGTATTGGGGTATCGGGAGAGGTATTGGGGTATCGGGAGAGGCATTGGGGTATCGTGAGAGGCATTACTTATGCTGAACACTGCAGGCCCACCGCAATGACGATTCAATCATTTTCCGCCACAAAAGCTGCTCGCACTTTTAAAAGTACAGGTGAGGTGGAGAGAGAGAGAGAGAGAGAGAGAGAGAGGGAGAGAGAGAGAGAGGCGAAACTTCTCCATTATGTCAGTTCCTGTTTGCGTCTGACCTGGCGCACATAATTTGGCTCTTCAGTCCGACAGAGGTGCGACAGCAACTGATGGAGAGCTGTTACCCTTGGTCCAGCATCAGGATGTTCACTTCCCCCCCAGGTGTACTTGATATTCCTCTAAAACTGCAATGGACATCTGCGATACCTGCTAGTGAGGAAAATCGGCAATGTTTTGCCGACAGTCGGAGAAGCATGTGTTGGACTGAACCAAAGACTACTTAAACTAGAATTTGGACTAGCGGCTCTTCAAAAGACTTTTACACAGAAAGTTAGCGATATCAATTAATATCACTGTGCTACACTACAGACAGTGCAACTTTGTCTGCTCATCAGCTCATGCTAGTGCTCATCAGCTCATGCTAGAGCTCATCAGCTCATGCTAGTGCTCATCAGCTCATGCTAGAGCTCATCAGCTCATGCTAGTGCTCATCAGCTCATGCTAGTGCTCATCAGCTCATGCTAGAGCTCATCAGCTCATGCTAGTGCTCATCAGCTCATGCTAGAGCTCATCAGCTCATGCTAGTTCTCATCAGCTCATGCTAGTGCTCATCAGCTCATGCTAGAGCTCATCAGCTCATGCTAGTGCTCATCAGCTCATGCTAGTGCTCATCAACTCATGCTAGTGCTCATCAGCTCATGCTAGTGCTCATCAGCTCATGCTAGAGCTCATCAGCTCATGCTAGTGCTCATCAGCTCATGCTAGAGCTCATCAGCTCATGCTAGTGCTCATCAGCTCATGCTAGAGCTCATCAGCTCATGCTAGTGCTCATCAGCTCATGATAGAGCTCATCAGCTCATGCTAGTGCTCATCAGCTCATGCTAGAGCTCATCAGCTCATGCTAGTGCTCATCAGCTCATGCTAGAGCTCATCAGCTCATGCTAGTGCTCATCAACTCATGCTAGAGCTCATCAGCTCATGCTAGGGCTCATCAGCTCATGCTAGAGCTCATCAGCTCATGCTAGAGCTCATCAGCTCATGCTAGAGCTCATCAGCTCATGCTAGAGCTCATCAGCTCATGCTAGTGCTCATCAGCTCATGCTAGTGCTCATCAGCTCATGCTAGAGCTCGTACATTATGCGCGCTGCTTCACAAACCGCTCGACATCCTCTCAGCGCCCCGGCCACCATGCCTGCAGATGCATTATATCAGTAAGTCAGCCAGTCAGTGCAGTGCCTGGATCTCAGCACACTGGGCACCACGAAATTGCTAGTTTAACATTCTTTCATAGTTCGCAATGCGTTTAAATTTCACCGCTTTTCACTCTGTCAGACTACGCAGTGTAGCATTCGCTTTTTTACTCTCTGCATTGTTCGCTGCATGAATGATGCCGTGAAGGCTCAGGCTTTCAACTTTCCACACAATGAAGATCAGTTTTGACTTCCCCAACACTGTACTTTTAGGGTTGTAGTATTATGCACATGTGCAACTGAAAAAGGAAGGGGGTTGCCTTGTGCTGTACATTCTGTATGTACATATACACTTGGGGGAAGGGGTTCGGCTCACACTGTACATTCTGTATGTACATATACACTTGGGGGAAGGGGTTCGGCTCACACTGTACATTCTGTATGTACATATACACTTGGGGGAAGGGGTTCGGCTCACACTGTACATTCTGTATGTACATACACACTTGGGGGAAGGGGTTTGGCTCACAGTGTACATTCTGTATGTACATACACACTTGGGGGAAGGGGTTTGGCTCACAGTGTACATTCTGTATGTACACTTGGGCGAAGGGGTTCGTCTCACACTGTACATTCTACATGTGCATTTTTGGTTGTAGGAGGTTGGCTTGAACTGAACAAGTTTTACATGTAAATTTCGGGGTCCTAGGTGGCCTGCAATGATCTCAAAAAAATAAGTCGCGGCCGTGATCTCTCCGCATAATTAAATTAAGATCTATGGATGACGAATGCCTGGCTTTAATTCAATAAGATTCTTTCTGAGCAGGTTAGTTAGGCCCACGACAGGTGCTGCAATGTCGGGTCCAATTTACCTAGCAGGACAGGGATTGACATCCTTGGCTAAGCTGATATGCGTGCAGCGAAACACGTGAAAATCAAGAGTTAAAGCAAAGGAGAGAATAGTGAGACAGGATGAGGGAGAGAATCTGCTGATTTTAGGCTATGGGCCCTTCATCACGCCCTCTTCAGCTGCCGCCCAGCAGACCTCATTTATTCTCAGGGCAGTCAGGCAGGCAAAACTGAATTATCGACTGGATAGAGGATGGGGTCGGTGGCAGCTGAGATAGATGGGGCTGGGGCGGAGGGAGGCTGCACTGAGTCTGTGGTTAGCAGAATTTGTCTGCAGACTGTAGTTTGCGCGGAGTCCTATGGGAATCTGACAGCAACTGCTTGAGCACGTTGGGTTATTGAGGTTGTAGGGTTGTAGGGTTGTAGGGAGCTACCTGAGATTGTAGGGTTGTAGGGCTGTAGGGAGCTACCTGAGATTGTAGGGTTGTAGGGTTGTAGGGAGCTACCTGAGATTGTAGGGTTGTAGGGTTGTAGGGAGCTACCTGAGATTGTAGGGTTGTAGGGCTGTAGGGAGCTACCTGAGATTGTAGGGTTGTAGGGCTGTAGGGAGCTACCTGAGATTGTAGGGTTGTAGGGCTGTAGGGAGCTACCTGAGATTGTAGGGTTGTAGGGCTGTAGGGAGCTACCTGAGATTGTAGGGTTGTAGGGTTGTAGGGAGCTACCTGAGATTGTAGGGTTGTAGGGCTATAGGGAGCTACCTGAGATTGTAGGGTTGTAGGGCTGTAGGGAGCTACCTGAGATTGTAGGGTTGTAGGGCTGTAGGGAGCTACCTGAGATTGTAGGATTGTAGGGCTGTAGGGAGCTACCTGAGATTGTAGGGTTGTAGGGCTGTAGGGAGCTACCTGAGATTGTAGGGTTGTAGGGCTGTAGGGAGCTACCTGAGATTGTAGGGTAATAGGGAGCTACATGAGAATGCGAAGAGCTACATGCAAAAATAATTATCTTTATGAAAGACACCGCGTTGATGCGATCTATAAAGCTGGTCATTCATTCATAAATGATGACAACAAAAGTTCAGATGCCATTTCTCATTCTAAACAATTTATTTGTTTAACTTTAACAGATTTAAGCATTTGTTTTAAACTGACCGATATGCCAGGGGCAGGGAATGCGCACAAAACTTAAAAAAGAGGTTCAAGGTTCGGGAAATGTTTAATAAGCATTGCATAATACATTGATGGAAAGGGCTATTAAGTATTAATTTAGAGAAATAATGCAGAACACACTAAGCATTAAGCATGAAGAAATCAAAATTCTCGATGTAGAACTGATGTTTTTATTCATTTAGACTAGATTAGCAATCCATTTCTATTCATTTATAACGATATTGGCTAGATTAGCAATCCATTGTATTCATTTATAACGATGTTGGCTAGATTAGCAATCCATTTCTATTAATTTATAACGATGTTGGCTAGATTAGCAATCCATTGTATTCATTTATAACGATGTTGGCTAGATTAGCAATCCATTCTATTCGTTTATAACCATATTGGCTAGATTAGCAATCCATTATATTCGTTCATAACCATATTGGCTAGATTAGCAATCCATTATATTTATTTATATCCATATTGGCTAGATTAGCAATCCACTCTATTGCTGGAGCAGTTACACCACCGAAGAAGTTCACATTGGTGTCAGCTGCCACAATTAAAACCTGTTTATTTTCATTGCCTCTCACACGCAGCTCTGCGTGGCAACAATCGGCCGAGAGGATTTGCTTAGCAACGGTCGCATAGAAACTGACTCGACGCGACCGGGCGTCGTCCCGGTGATTCGAGCTCCGCCGTTGCCAGTAGCCAGCGAGGCGGCCGGCGCGGCGGCCGCGGTCGGGTCCCAGCGGCCGCAGCAGAGGCTGGCCAGCAGCCGATGGTAGCACTCGCGGAACCGCTGCGACATGAAGTAGTACACGATGGGGTTGGCTGTGGAATTCACGAAACCAACCAGGTGCAGCAGGGCCATCAGAAAGGTGAAGTTCTCGTTGAATAAGTCGGTGTAGAATAGGCCGGTCAGGTTCACCGAGTACCAGGGCACCCAGGACACCAGGTAGAGACAGGTGACCACCACGATCATCTTGGCCACCTGGGTAGGGAAACAAGAGCTTTGTTAAGTCTACCTGAGAGTGATATTCGAATCTACCTGAGAGCGATGTTCGAATCTACCTGAGAGTGATATTCGAATCTACCTGAGAGTGATATTCGAATCTACCTGAGAGTGATATTCGAATCTACATGAAAGGGATATTCGAATCTACCTGACAGTGATATTCGAATCTACATGAAAGGGATATTCGAATCTACCTGACAGTGATATTCGAATCTACCTGAGAATGATATTCGAATCTACCTGACAGTGATATTCGAATCTACCTGAGAATGATATTCGAATCTACCTGACAGTGATATTCGAATCTACCTGAGAGTGATATTCGAATCTACCTGACAGTGATATTCGAATCTACCTGAGATTGATATTCGAATCTATCTGAGAGTGATATTCGAATCTACCTTGGATATAAGTTTATCAAAGTGAAAATATGATTGGCTACGTTACTTCCAAAATGGAAAACAGTCTTTCTGCAATAACAAGTTTCATATTGACTTTCATGTAGAAAACCTTTAGGAGATAATATCAATATTAACAGAAATTATCGAAAAGGAAATTTTCCTAGAGATTAAATAGAAAGTAAGGTAATTAATCCGGCAGAATATAAAACAGAATACTGATAATTATTGGGGCTGAGCGGTGCACATCGAATTCTCAGAAAAATATGCGAAAAAAAAGACTCAAGCCCGTCACGAGCTGCTGCTCAAGATGACTGGCTGGCGGTGGATGGAGAGCTTTGAAGTTGAGTCTGGATACTGTGGCCGCGGGGTCCCAATTGGCTTGGACTTCTCGTGTTTTTAATTACTCTGGCCCAGCTCTGAGATTAATTCTGCCCCAGCCTTCAGCCCCTTGAGAGGCATCGGTTTACTAAATTGCCCGCTTTCTGCTGTGCCCTCTTTTCTTTGTTAGCTCTCTCCCTCTCTCTCCCCTCTCCCCTCTCCCCCCCTCTCTCTCTCCCCTCTCTACTCTCTCTCTCCCTCTCCCCTCCCCTCTCTCTCCCCTCTCTCTCTCTCTCTCTCCCCTCCCTCTCTCCCTCTCCCCTCTCTCTCTCTCTCTCCTCTCCCCTCCCCTCTCTCTCCCCTCTCTCTCTCTCTCCCCTCTCTACTCTCTCTCTCCCTCTCCCCTCCCTTCTCTCTCCCCCTCTCTCTCTCCCCTCCCTCTCTCCCTCTCCCCTCTCTCTCTCTCTCCCCTTTCTCTCTCTCCCCTTTCTCTCTCTCCCCTTTCTCTCTCTCCCCTTTCTCTCTCTCCCCTTTCTCTCTCTCCCCTTTCTCTCTCTCCCCTCTCTCCTGTCTCTCCCTCTCCTCTTCGCTCTCTCCCACTCTTCCTCTACCCCTTTCCCTTTCCCTCTCTCCCGCTCTCTCTTTATTTCCTTCTCCCTCTCCCTTTCTCCCCCAATCTCCATTTCTCCCTCTCTCTCCCCTTCTCTCACGCTCACTTTCTCTCTGCCTCCCTCTCCATTTGCATTCTCTAATATATTTCTCTCGCAGTCAATCTTAAATCTGCATTGTCCACAATTTCTTCTTTCAGCTCTCTCTCCCTCTCACCAAAGCAGCTGCCGGTTGTGAGACTCCCAAAACCAACAGTCGTGTCCTTAATCCCCTCAGCCCAGACTGCCCCTTCCTCTAGACAAAGCTCTCAAGCCGGCCTCAAGGATCTGCATTCCAGCGCAGAGTGTTGACTTATCTGGCCAGACCCCAGCCCTCCCGTTGCTTCGGTTGAGGAGCGGCAGAATTCCAGTAATTGAAGAATAAATTTTGCAAAGCTCTGGGGTCAGTCTGCGCGACTGGTCGCTAATCTCTTTCTACCCAGCAAATCTGCTGTCTTAGAGATTGAGCTCATTGGTCTGCAGTTTAAATGGTTTCTGCAAAGATTGAGCCAGGATTGATGCTCACTGATTAACTGCCCGGGAGTTCGAAGAAGTTACAGCTCACAGTGTTACAAAGAGCGGTTAACACAGCCCAGCCCACAAAGAACAACCCACACAGCCCAGCCCACGCAGCCCAATCCACGAAGAACAATACACACAGCCCAACCCACGAAAAACAACCCACACAGCCAAACAAACACAGACCAGCCCACACAGCCCAATCCAAACAGCCAAACCCACAAGGAACAACCCACACAGCCAAACCCACACAGCCAAACCCGCAAAGAATAACCCACACAGCCAAACCCACACAGACCAACCCACACAGCCCAACCCACAAAGAATAACCCACACAGCCAAACCCACACAGCCAAACCCACAAAGAATGACCCACACAGACCAACCCACAAAGAATAACCCACACAGCCAAACCCACAAAGAATAACCCACACAGCCAAACCCACACAGACCAACCCACACAGCCCAACCCACAAAGAACAACACACAAAGAATAACCCACACAGCCAAACCCACACAGACCAACCCACACAGCCCAACCCACAAAGAATAACCCACAAAGAATAACCCACACAGCCAAACCCGCAAAGAATAACCCACACAGCCAAACCCACACAGCCAAACCCACACAGCCAAACCCACAAAGAATAACCCACACAGCCAAACCCACACAGACCAACCCACACAGCCAAACCCGCAAAGAATAACCCACACAGCCAAACCCACAAAGAATAACCCACACAGCCAAACCCACACAGACCAACCCACACAGCCCAACCCACAAAGAATAACCCACACAGCCAAACCCACACAGACCAACCCACACAGCCAAACCCACACAGCCAAACCCACAAAGAATGACCCACACAGACCAACCCACAAAGAATAACCCACACAGCCAAACCCACAAAGAATAACCCACACAGCCCAACCCACAAAGAACAACCCACAAAGAATAACCCACACAGCCAAACCCACACAGACCAACCCACACAGCCCAACCCACAAAGAATAACCCACAAAGAATAACCCACACAGCCAAACCCGCAAAGAATAACCCACACAGCCTAACCCACAAAGAACAACCCACGCAGTCGAACCCACCTTTCTTTTGTTCTCCTCCCTGGCCTGAGTTCCGGACTGGGGCGCTCCGCCAACGGCGCCCTCTTCGCCAGGCGCCGGCCGCATGAGCGCCCTGATGATGGCACCAGAGGTGAAGATCACCACGGCCAGCGGGCAGAGGAACAGCAGAGCGAATGACGTCATCACATAGGCGGTGCGGCCGGCCTGGCTGAAGCTGTCCAGGCAGTGCTGATTGCGCAGGCTGCCGTAACGGCTGGAGCCGTGAAACGGCACCGCGGCAGGGTGGAAGGCCTGCACCAGGCAGAATGCGGACGGCAGACTCCAAGTGAGCAGGATGAAGAGGCCGGTGCGACTGCGCGACTGGAACATCAGGCTGCGCAGCGGGTGCACGATAGCCAGGAAGCTGCGTGGGCGAAGAGGCGCGGAAAGTCACGTGATCAGCGATCAGCGATGCCAAGTTAGGTGCCTGTCTGAGTGATGCCTAATTAGGTGTCTGTCTGACTTAGTGATGCCTGATTAGGTGTCTGTCTCACTCAGTGGTGCCTAATTAGGTGTCTGTCTGACTTAGTGATGCCTGATTAGGTGTCTGTCTCACTCAGTGGTGCCTAATTAGGTGTCTGTCTGACTTAGTGATGCCTGATTAGGTGTCTGTCTCACTCAGTGGTGCCTAATTAGGTGTCTGTCTCAGTGGCGCCTAATTAGGTATCTGTATCACTCAGTGGTGCCTAATTAGGTATCTGTCTCACTCAGTGGTGCCTAATTAGGTATCTGTCTCACTCAGTGGTGCCTAATTAGGTGTCTGTCTCAGTGATGCCTAATTAGGTGTCTGTCTCAGTGATGCCTAATTAGGTGTCTGTCTCAGTGATGCCTAATTAGGTGTCTGTCTCAGTGATGCCTGATTAGGTGTCTGTCTCAGTGGCGCCTAATTAGGTGTCTGTCTCAGTGGCGCCTAATTAGGTTTCTGTCTCAGTGATGCCTAATTAGGTGTCTGTCTCAGTGATGCCTAATTAGGTGTCTGTCTCAGTGATGCCTGATTAGGTGTCTGTCTCAGTGATGCCTAATTAGGTGTCTGTCTCAGTGATGCCTAATTAGGTGTCTGTCTCAGTGATGCCTGATTAGGTGTCTGTCTCAGTGATGCCTGATTAGGTGTCTGTCTCAGTGATGCCTAATTAGGTGTCTGTCTCAGTGATGCCTGATTAGGTGTCTGTCTCAGTGATGCCTGATTAGGTGTCTGTCTCAGTGATGCCTAATTAGGTGTCTGTCTCAGTGATGCCTGATTAGGTGTCTGTCTCAGTGATGCCTGATTAGGTGTCTGTCTCAGTGATGCCTGATTAGGTGTCTGTCTCAGTGGCGCCTAATTAGGTGTCTGTCTCAGTGGCGCCTAATTAGTGTAAAGTCTGAAGGCCGCGTGTTAAGCTGAGCGAGAAAAATAAATTACGGGGCCCAAACTGGCCAGTTAGCGATATATATATATTTGAGGTTTTACGCGTACAAATCAATAATACGGCGTACATGACTCATGCGACACAAGATGTACATTTATAATATAACTCACTTGCCTATTTAGAACAAATTGATAATAATATTGCGAGGCAATTACACTTCTCCCCAAAAACGAAAAAGCTCAGAACTGCGGATTAAAAGGATAAGGAAAAGGAATAAAACATTAAGGGTAAAAAAACATTTGTCTCAGCCCTTAGCACCAGTTACCCGTCAAAACCCGTCAAACTCTGTAGCTGATAGGCTTGTCCTTGGCCGCTCTCGGGTGCGGCCTCTCAGCAATGCCGCGCTCCGGCGAGGCGGCGCCAGCGTCCGCTTCTGGTGGTGGGTCCTCGGTCGCTGTCAGAGGCCGGATGTGCGTCAGGTGGCGAGTGCATGTCCGGTCGCCTTGCCGCAGGACGTAGGAATCGCCTCGCCTGTCGGTGACGGTCCAGGGTTCGAGCTCGAAAGGCGTTTGAATTTTCGTGCGTCTCGTCCGCTTGCGGAGAACCGCCGAACCCGGCTTGACATTGGCTGCCTTGGCCCTCCTGGAGCGGTTGAAACCTGCTGCCATCTGGTTGTTGTAGGCCTCGTGACGCTTTGCGAGTTCGGCTCGGTCGTGCTGCACAGGTTGCGATGGTTGGATTGACGGGAGGCCGTCGTTGAGAGCTCGGCCCATGAGCAGTTCGGCTGGTGCCACGCCGGTTGCCGAGTGCGGAGTGACGCGATGAGCGAGCAGCCAGTCGTCGAGTGCGGTGCGCCAGTTGCGTCCTTCTGCGATGGCCGCTCTGATGACCTTGTTGATGCACCTGTTGACTCGCTCGGTCGCTCCGTTCGCCTCGGGGTGCAGCGGACAGATCCGGCGATGCTTGATGCCGAACTCTGAGAGGAAGTTTGTGAATTCTGCCGAGTTAAACGGAGGTCCATTGTCGCTGACGATTTCCAACGGGATGCCGTATCTGCTAAACAGAGTCCGGAGATGCGGAAGCACTGCCTCTGCTGATGTTGAGCTGACTATGTCGACCTCGGGAAATTTTGAAAAGAGATCGGTTGTCACCAGAAGCATTTTCCCTTGGACTGGGCCGTAAAAGTCCATTCCAAGAACCAGCCATGCTCCGTCCGGAAGTTGCGACGGTGAGAGTGGTGGCGGTGCGAGGCTCTTCGGCGATGTCGCTTGGCAGGGGAAGCAAGACTGGACGAACGTCTGGCAGTCGCTTCTCATCGCTGGCCACCATACTTTGGTTTGCAGTCTGTCCATAGTTTTTCGGCAGCATTGGTGGCCTGCATGTGCCAGCTGGAGCACCGTCCGACGTAAGCTGCTCGGGATCACGATCAACGAGCTCCGTAGTAGCACGCCGTCATGTTCTGAAAGCTCCTGCTGCAGGCAGGACAAAGCTCGAAGATTTCTGTTCTGCTTGTCCCATTGGCCAGTTCGTAGAGCTGATAGAGCTGCTTGGATCGTGCCGTCTGACTTTGAAGCCTCCTGAATTGTTGCAAAGTTCAGTCCTTTCGGAGTAGAGCCGATGGCGACTGCGTTGATGAAGCGTCTGTCCAGGAGTTCCCCGGGGTTGTCCTTTGTCTGCATTTCAGGTTGTCTACTGAGGACATCCGCTGGATTCTGTGGCCCCGGCTGATAGATGAGCTTGAATTTGAGGTGCTGCACTCTTAAAGCCATCCGTTCAATCCTTGGTGGAGGCCTGGAACCAGGTTGAAAAAGCGGGACTAATGGGCGGTGATCCGTGATGACTGTGAGATCTGGGCAGCCGCTGAGGTAGTGCTCGAAACGTAGGCACCCGAATTTCACCGCAAGCGCCTCGCGTTCAATTTGAGCGTATCGCTGCTCAACTGGCGTGAGCGACCTGCTGGCGAAGGCGACCGGTTTGCGAACGCCTTTCTCATCCACTTGGCTGAGAATGGCACCCAGGCCGACTGGCGAGGCGTCCACATGAACTTCTGTTGGGAGATTCACGTCAAAGAAGGCCAGGACGCTCTCATTGCAGATCGCTGCTCTTGTTTGCAGGAATGCTTTTTGTTGCCTTTCTGACCAGCACCATTTACGACCTTTTTTTAGCAGTTCTCGCATTGGCTGCGTCAGATCTGAGAAGTTCGGAACGAACCTGGACAGGTAGGTGGCCAAACCGAGGAATGAGCGCAGCTCTGACACATTTGTTGGCTCCTTAAAGTCTTTGACGGCCTTGATCTTCTCGGCTGCAGGCTGAACGCCTCGTGCGCTGATGCGCATACCAAGAAAATCGATGAAAGGCTGTGCCAGGCGACACTTGTTCGGGTTGAGTGTGATTCCATGGTCTTGTAGGCGCTTGAAGCACTGTTTTAGTCGGATGTTGTGCTCTTCCATCGTGCTCGCAAAGACGGTGATGTCATCGTGTGCCCATCGGACACCGTCAAGGCCGCTCAGGACGCCTGTCATAACCCTTTGCAATATCTCGGATGCGTTGGTGAATCCCATGCTGAGTCTGGTCAGTCGCATGAGACCCAGTGGGGTGCTGAAGGTGAAGACGTGACGGGATTCCGGTTTGACAAGAATTTGGTGGAAAGCCTTTACGATGTCGAGCTCGCTGAATACCGTGGAACCCGCCATTTCGTCCGTGATCTCCTCAAAGGTTGGGATGGGCTGCTTTTCTGGCACGGCAAATGAGTTGACGTCGCGCAGGTCTTGGCAGATGCGGATGCCACCGCCTTCTTTTGGGACGACAACCATGCGGGAGACCCACGGTGACGGGCCGTTGACGCGCTCGATGATTCCTTGGTCGAGGAGAGCCCGAAGTTCCGCGATGACCGCCGACCGCTGGTGTACGGGAACTCTGGAGGGTGGGTGACAGACTGGGACAGCTTCTGGTCGAAGACGAACGTCGACCTCGACGCCCTTAACGCAGCCAAGGCCTTCGAAGATTGACTTAAACTCACCAAGGATGCTGCTGATGCGGAGTTCGGTTGGAAGATCTTGGTCGACATCTCTGTACTTGGAGAACAGCTCTTGAATACCTGATGCGGCTAGATTTTCCGTGGTCTGCACCGAGTTGACTTCAACTGTTGGATGTTGGATGTGCAGAATTCCCATGTTGAAAGCGGTTTCTCGACCGAGTAGTGTGGTTCCACAGCCTTTGGTGATGTAGAATGAAGCTAGTTGTCTGCTAGCTGCGGTGCTCACGTTGAGGTCAGCGACACCCAGGACTTGGAGAGGCGTTGTGGACCCGTAGCTGAAAATTGGATGGATGGCGCTGCGCAGTCGAACATTTCTTAGCCGCCGGAAGTTCTCCTCGCTCATGACGTTGCAGCTGGCTCCACTATCCACGAGTACGATGAAGTCCTTGCCCTCGATCCTCAGATTAGTGTTGGCGGAGTTGCGTCTGGGTGCCGTTTTTTGCGACTGGATAGTGAAGGCCTCCTCATTTAGCGAATCGTGATCGATGAAGACCGCCTCAGCTTCTTTGTCCGCTACGGCGTTGATGCTGGAGCTTGTTTGAGGCCTGCGTTGTCTGCATGCTTTGGCGAGATGGTTTGGCTTGCCGCATGCCAGGCAGGTTTTGCCTTTTGCCGCGTTGCATGAGCTGTGCCCGCGTTCGCCGCATCGATAGCAGCTGGTTGGGCCGCTGTTTGCTTGGCCACCAGGGACCCGCTGACTGTTCGGGCGCGTTCCGCTGTCTCTGAACTGCTTCGGTGCCGCTCTGTGCACTGCTGCGATGCTACTGGAGTTCTCAATGGCCGTGGCCTGCTCTTCTGCTGCTTCAAACGCGCGCGCTTGTCTCAACGCATCGCCGAGAGAGATGTTGGACTCCTGCAGCAATCTTCGCCGAAGTTTATCGGAGCAGCATGTCGCCACTATCTGATCTCTGATTAGGGAGTCCTTGAGTGCTGAGAACTCGCATGTCTCGGCCGCTGAGTTGAGTCGGGAGTACCAGGAGTCCACTGGCTCTCCGGTTTGCTGAACGCATAGACGAAACTGATAGCGGGCAAATACGATGTTGTTGCGCTCCTTGAAGTGCTCTTTTATTGCTGCGAGCAGAGTTTCGAGGCTGTCTTTCTTGTCATCTGGCAGGTCTTTAATGATTTGCGCGATTTCTCTGCCGGCCGTGTAGGCCAGGAGCTTGCACTTCTGAGTTTCGTCTTTGATGCCTGACGCTTCGATAAAGTCACAAAAATGATCGGACCATTTGTTCCAGCGTTTACCGGCATTCTGTTGATCTGCACTAGTGCTGAATTGCTCAGGGGGTGGCAGTGAGATGAATTGAGCCATGAGTGACTGGACCAAGTGGGCTTGCTTGCGACGCCACTGTAAAGTCTGAAGGCCGCGTGTTAAGCTGAGCGAGAAAAATAAATTACGGGGCCCAAACTGGCCAGTTAGCGATATATATATATTTGAGGTTTTACGCGTACAAATCAATAATACGGCGTACATGACTCATGCGACACAAGATGTACATTTATAATATAACTCACTTGCCTATTTAGAACAAATTGATAATAATATTGCGAGGCAATTACAATTAGGTTTCTGTCTCAGTGGTGCCTAATTAGGTTTCTGTCTCAGTGGTGCCTAATTAGGTTTCTGTCTCAGTGGTGCCTAATTAGGTTTCTGTCTCAGTGATGCCTAATTAGGTGTCTGTCTCAGTGATGCCTAATTAGGTGTCTGTCTCAGTGGTGCCTAATTAGGTTTCTGTCTCAGTGGTGCCTAATTAGGTTTCTGTCTCAGTGATGCCTAATTAGGTGTCTGTCTCAGTGATGCCTAATTAGGTTTCTGTCTCAGTGGTGCCTAATTAGGTTTCTGTCTCAGTGGTGCCTAATTAGGTTTCTGTCTCAGTGGTGCCTAATTAGGTTTCTGTCTCAGTGATGCCTAATTAGGTGTCTGTCTCAGTGATGCCTAATTAGGTGTCTGTCTCAGTGGTGCCTAATTAGGTTTCTGTCTCAGTGATGCCTAATTAGGTGTCTGTCTCAGTGATGCCTAATTAGGTGTCTGTCTCAGTGATGCCTGATTAGGTTTCTGTCTCAGTGATGCCTAATTAGGTTTCTGTCTCAGTGATGCCTAATTAGGTGTCTGTCTCAGTGATGCCTAATTAGGTGTCTGTCTCAGTGATGCCTAATTAGGTTTCTGTCTCAGTGATGCCTAATTAGGTTTCTGTCTCAGTGATGCCTAATTAGGTGTCTGTCTCAGTGATGCCTAATTAGGTGTCTGTCTCAGTGATGCCTAATTAGGTTTCTGTCTCAGTGATGCCTAATTAGGTGTCTGTCTCAGTGATGCCTAATTAGGTGTCTGTCTCAGTGATGCCTAATTAGGTGTCTGTCTCAGTGATGCCTAATTAGGTTTCTGTCTCAGTGATGCCTAATTAGGTGTCTGTCTCAGTGATGCCTAATTAGGTGTCTGTCTCAGTGATGCCTAATTAGGTTTCTGTCTCAGTGATGCCTAATTAGGTGTCTGTCTCAGTGATGCCTGATTAGGTGTCTGTCTCAGTGATGCCTGATTAGGTGTCTGTCTCAGTGATGCCTAATTAGGTGTCTGTCTCAGTGATGCCTAATTAGGTGTCTGTCTCAGTGATGCCTGATTAGGTGTCTGTCTCAGTGATGCCTGATTAGGTGTCTGTCTCAGTGATGCCTAATTAGGTGTCTGTCTCAGTGATGCCTAATTAGGTGTCTGTCTCAGTGATGCCTAATTAGGTGTCTGTCTCAGTGATGCCTGATTAGGTGTTTGTCTGTGGCGCCTAATTATAGGGGGGGGCAGATTTCCCTCACCGCTCCAGCGAGATGACCACCAGAGTGAGCAGGCTGGTGAACACCAGCAGCATCAGGAAGAAGGTGACCACAGCGCAGCCAAGCGAGTTGAAGATCTTGGCGGACAGCCAGCAGGGTCCCAGCAGTTGGACTCCCTTCAGCGGCAGGACAATGACGGACACGAGCAGATCCGTGATGGCCAGGTTCAGAATGTAGCAGTTGGTCACGGTCCGCATCGCCCTGTAGGCAGCGATGGACCCAATGACCAGCAGGTTGCCGACAAACATGGCCAGCCCCACGGCCACCCAGATGGCCGCCAGCGACAGTCGAAGCGATTCAATGTGCAGCAGGTCGGTGTACTCGGTGGCGTTGACGGTCAGGCAGTTGAACTCCTCCTGCATGCTGGGGGATTCCGTTTGTAGGCGAGATTGCAGAGAAGTTTGCTTGACAAGCTGCAGGACTGCAAGACAGGCTGCCTTCTGCGGCAATATTGCTTGCTTATTTAAGTTATTTGAGTGACGATCGCTTATTGGCCAACCCTGGCATGGACATCTATACGAAGTCCTTGGTTGTAGCATTCCGGACTGGAAGCTTTAGAATGCTAGTTGCCAAATTTATTGTTGATCCACTCTGCGATACCTGTGCCATCCCGTGAACACAAGTTGGACCCCCAAATTTAACCTCTCTGGGTTCAATGTGACTCCCCTGACCCCAATGTGACTCCCCTGACCCAGTGTGACTCCCCTGACCCCGGAGTGACTCCCCTGATCCCAATGCGACTCCCCTGACCCCGATGTGACTCTCCTGACCCAATGTGACTCCCCTGACCCAGTGTGATTACCCTGACCCAGTGTGACTCCCCTGACCCAGTATGACTCCCCTGACCCCAATGTGACTCTCCTGGCCTTGATGTGACTCTCCTGACCCAATGTGACTCCCCTGACCCCGGAGTGACTCTCCTGACCTTGATGTGACTCTCCTGACCCCGGAGTGACTCTCCTGACCTTGATGTGACTCCCCTGACCCCGGAGTGACTCTCCTGACCTTGATGTGACTCTCCTGACCCAATGTGACTCCCCTGACCCCAATGTGACTCTCCTGACCCAATGTGACTCCCCTGACCCCAATGTGAATATCCTAACTCCAATGTGACTCTCCTGACCTCGATGTGACTCCCCTGACCCCGATGTGACTCCCCTGACCCCAATGTGACTCTCCTGACACCAATGTGACTCTCCTGACCCCAATGTGACTCTCCTGACCCCAATGTGACTCTCTTGACCCCGATGTGACTCTCCTGACCTCGATGTGACTCTCCTGACACCAATGTGACTCTCCTGACCCCAATGTGACTCTCCTGACCCCAATGTGACTCTCCTGACCCCAATGTGACTCTCTTGACCCCGATGTGACTCTCCTGACTTCAATGTGAATCTCCTGACCCCCAGTTTGACTCTCCTGACCCCAATGTGACTCTCCTGACCTCAATGTGACTCTCCTGACTTCAATGTGACTATCATGACCCCAATGGAGCATGAATCGAGTGTGAATTGTGTGTGAAAGAAGTGTGAAGAAGTGTGAATAGAGAGTGAGTGGAGCGTGAATTGAGCGTGAATCTAAGACTAGTACCAGGTCAAGCTGTCTTGAAGCAAAACCTTAAGAATTAGAAGCAAATCCTTCAGAAGCAAATCGGCATCTAATGTGTGAACCGGATTAAAATCTAGGACAGATCTGTGCCTCTCAGTTCCACAGCACAGCTTATGAATAAGCGCTGACCCCGATAGCTGAAAATTGAAATGATTTTTTGGCGTATTGGCGTGATTGCACAGAGAGAACATTTCTTCCTATATATCAGTGAAATTCAATTCCGCTTTCAATTCTGCCGATGCCCGCAAAAAAATTTGCTTGCCTAAAAGTACCACACTGGCTACTATTAGGTAGGCAGTAAGTAGGAGTGTTGGAACGTTTCCTTTGGCGCAAAGTCTGCTTCAAAAAAGCTACCGTTTAAAATGAAAATTGACATCAGAGTGTCCTTGTTGCTGTAACTGTTGAGAACTGTTGAGAACTGATTAGAATTTATGAGAACTGATGAGAAGTGATGAGAACTGATGAAAACTGATGAGAACTGATGAAAACTGATGAGAACTGATGAGAACTGATGAGAACTGATGAGAACTGATGAGAACTGATGAGAACTGATGAGAACTGATGAGAACTGATGAGAACTGATGAGAACTGATGAGAACTGATGAGAACTGATGAGAACTGATGAGAACTGATGAGAACTGATGAGAACTGATGAGAACTGATGAGAACTGATGAGAACTGATTAGAACTAATGAGAACTAATACAAACTCATGAGAACTGATTAGAACTAATGAGAACTAATACAAACTCATGAGAATTGATGAGAACTGATGAGAACTGTCCAATGATATTGATAACTGATACGAGTATGGATTATTAATTCTCTATTTGTGCTATCAACATTGCCCTGACCAAAAACTGAGCTCACTGATGTCGCATTGCACAAGTGCTTTGTTCGTGTGCTGACCTCTAAAATACTAACTCTTGTGGGCATTATTCACGAATAATTTCTCAGTTCCTGCAATTCTTGAAGTGAAACCGAAAATTTCTTCCGTTAACCAGACTATTTTTAGTCATGATGCCATGCCAATATGTAGAGGACTGCTTTTGTGTCGTTGGGCCAGCCAATCCCCCTCGGCAGCTGGCCACAGTCACCAGTGTACTCTGAGCTAAAAATAGCACAGGACTTCAGGGTCGGAATTTCCAAGAAATGGCCTGGCTCTTATTCACGAAAAGCTTATTAACCCCTCTTTAACTGGCTGGCTTTAAGCAACAAGAATCTAATCCAAATCTAATAAAGCTTTAATAGAATTCGAGTCAATTCACTCTTCGTCTTTCACACTCGCTTCCCCAGATCAAAACCCGATCATCATGGCCAGCTCAAAGTCACGCAGACCGCTGATGAAGCTGTCGATCGTTGGTCTTCTGATCTGCGTTCCACTGATCTTCCTGATGGTCCGCCAGCCACAACCGGCCGACCGGGCCGCCGCCACAGGCGCTGAAAAGGACTGTCCAGAGAAGTGCAACTGCACCGTTGGGATGCGAAGGCACGGCGTCAAGAAGAACCAGGTGACCTGCCATGGCCTGTCCAGCATCCCGGACGGCATCCCGGTGGACACTCAGGTGCTCATTCTCAATGGGAACAGCATCTCGAAAATTAACGATGAGTTGAAGAATCTGTCCAAACTGGAGGAGCTGAGCATGGTTGACAACAAGCTGGAGAAAATCGGACCTGGCAACCTCACCGGCTTGAGCAGTCTCAGCCGGCTCTACCTGACCAGAAATCAACTCAGCGACTGGCCCGATCTGTGCGATGATGTCGGATCCAGCCTCACTCACCTGGGCATCGATGAGAACCTCCTCACTGGGTCGGCAGCGCCGGATTCGTATGCCAAGTGCAGAAAGCTGGAGTCTCTGGTCCTCACCAAGAACACCTTCCCCCAGCTCAGCAACGCCACCCTGGCAGCCCTCGGTGCTGCTGGTTCTCTCAAATCCGTGAAGCTCAACAGCGTCAAGATGACTGCCCTGGACCCCACGGCCCTGCTGCCCCTGGCTGATCACCTCACCAGCCTGGATCTCAGCCAGAACCCGGACCTGCCCGTCGAGCAGGTGGCGGCTGCCTTCAGCGCTGCCGCTTCAGCAATCAGTTCCTCGGCCTGACCCTGAAATCCACTGGCTGGACTGAGCTGCCCGACGGCTTCCTGCCGAGCGGCAACTTCCCCAGTCTGGACATCCTGCACCTGGACGGCAGCCAGAAGCTGTCGAGCATCCAGCCGAACGCCCTGGAGGGCGGCACCAGCCTGACTTACCTGTTCCTCAACCAGTGCCCGCTGACGTCACTGGATGCTCAGCTGTCCAACCTGAGAAAGCTGACGGACATCAATCTGTCTGGGACCCGCCTGTCCAAGTGGACCTCGGACACGTTCGGCCAGCCGACCCTTCGCCGACTCGACTTGTCCAACGCTGGCGTGACGACCATCGGCGGGCTGGACGGCGACAGCGAGAATCCGCTGCCCGGTCTGGCCAGCTTGGATGACGGCGGCCTCCGGCTTGCTGGCAACCCGCTGGTGTGCAACTGCAGCCTGCTGTGGCTCAGCAAGCAGCTCGGGTCCGATGCCATTCGCAAGAAATTCTACAAGCTCGACCAGGTGACGTGTCGCGACCAGGCCAGCGGGAAGTCGATCAAACTGACCGACTGCAAGCCTGCCGATTGTAACTCTACTACTACTACTACTGCTACCACTACTAGTACTGCTACTACTCAGAGTCCCACAGAGAATCCGGCCATTCCGGGCAAAGCCAAGCTTGCTGCCTGGGTTCTGCCCGTGGCCATCTCTGCTGGAGTGCTGCTCCTGGCCGCACTGATGGCTGGCTCAGTCCTGCTAGCGCGTCGGTGCTCCATCCGACGCCAGCAGCAGCAGTTTGGCGACGGCGAGCAGCGACGCAGTCTGGTTCCAGGCGACGAAGACGACGCCACGGACGAAGAAGGCGGCATCAGCAACTGTTTCAAGCTGAGGAGTCGCCGTTCGCGTTCCGGCGATCCCACGACTGCCGCTGACGAGTCCCGGTACATCTCCGAGGACCCGTTGGCCTGACTGACTTGAGTCATTGAGAGAAGGACATCAATCAATCAATACGCTGCGCATGTACAACACTATTTATAATTTGGTTACTTATGCTGACTGGAACCCATTTCTCTCGTAATGGCACTTAAAAAATCTTATTTGTTCGAGCCTACACTAGCTCAACACTTTGTTTGTAATCTAGGAGTATCTGTTTATTAAGGTGTTAAGTTACGGCTTCCTCTCGCTACATGCCCGATTCTACGCCCTCTATAGGCATTGCTAGAACAGCTTGATAAGAGACTGTCGGTTTGAACTGTTGATGTTATTACACGCTTAAACACTTTTGCCTCGTTATCTCTCGCGGTCATTCAATGAATAAACAATTTTTCTGCAGAATTCAAAGTGCAGCCTTCAGCTGACGTGTAATTTCTTGGAAATTTGAGTTTTAAAATCTGTTAGATATGAGAGCCTGTTAGTTTCTCAGCAATACTTTCCAAGACACGTGTTAATTCTGGCTTGAACATTTTCGTACGATGATTGTAATAAACAAATTTATCTGATAGCAAATTCAACACTGCTTGTATTCTGAATTCAGTGACTAAACTTAATGCTGAATTACAAAATCTCTTGTGCAACAAAGTTTACCTATCGCTGCATGTAACTTTTCTTTGAAATCAAACTGAGATAGGAAATTTTCGTTTTTAAGACAAAATTATCAATTAGCCAATTAGTCTGAAGTTTTTAGATGCTTTGTTGATTGATTGTTTGATTAATTGATTGATTGATTGATTAAGATTGATTGATTGATTGGTATGTTGATTAATTAATTGATTGATTGATTGATTGATTGATTGATTGGTTGATTAATTGATTGATTGTTTGATTAATTGATTGATTGATTGATTAATTGATTGATTAATTGATTGATTGATTGATTCATTGGTATGTTGATTGATTAATTGATTGATTGATTGGTATGTTGATTGATTGATTGATTGATTGATTGATTGGTTGATTGATTGATTGATTGGTTGATTGATTGGTTGATTGATTGGTTGATTGATTGATTGATTGGTTGATTGATTGATTGATTGGTTGATTGATTGGTTGGTTGATTGATTGATTGATTGATTGGTTGATTGATTGGTTGATTGATTGATTGGTTGATTGGTTGATTGGTTGATTGATTGGTTGATTGATTGATTGGTTGATTGATTGATTGATTGATTCGTTAATTGATCAGTTTGTTGGTTGATTGATTGATTGACTTGTCATGACTCTATGCTTATGCTTATTTGGCAATCGCATGTTAACGAAGCGGAAGGATGCCACTTTTGCAGCAATTCAAACTGCATTGGTGAGATTGAATGTCTTCAGTTTTTGAGCACTAATTCGAGTATATCTCGCCTTCTGTACTTCTAAATCTCAAACGGAGTCCGAGGCTTTGTTTTGTCCGAGGCTCTTATCAAACTGCGGGCTTTTTTTCCTAGAATGCTACTTGAGACCAGCGACTTTTTTAGATGGTGCGCGCTCGACCTTAAGGTGTTTGCTGCCATTTTTAATATCGGAATCGGTTACTACAAGTATCCACAAGATACTACTCGTAATTTGAGCAGTAGTCAGTTAAGTTTCACTAGTTTGGAAATTAAAATTTTTTCAGGTTAAGACAATTGTATTTTCTGAATAATATCTCAATAATAATAATATACTAATAAATTTGAATTGGATTGCTAATTGGTTATCAGGTAAAACGACAAGACTGGTAACTACGTAATTCATTTAAAAGCGAAATGCGAACGCAGTTGCTTGTTAGGTGATGAACGTCGACATGGTGGATGGTCTGGGATGGGAGTCGAATTTCAAATCAAGAATGAGGTCATCGGATGCTAGGGAAGGGGTCAGGATGGTTCAGGATGGGTCAGGATGGGTCAGGATGAGTCAGGATGGGTCAGGGTGGGTCAGGATGGGTCAAGTTGGGTCAGGATGGATTAGGATGGGTCAGGATGGGTCAGGATGAGTCAGGATGGGTCAGGATGGCTAGGATGGTTAGGATAGGTCAGCATGGTTAGGATGGGTCAGCATGGGTCAGGATGAGTCAGGATGGGTCAGGGTGGGTCAGGATGGGTCAAGTTGGGTCAGGATGGGTCAAGTTGGGTCAGGATGGATCAGGATGGGTCAGGATGGGTCAGCATGGGTCAGCATGGGTCAGGATGCAGGAGTAATTACAGGATCAGAATGGCCTTAAAGACGCTTCACAACAGAGTCGGACGGCTCAGCGCTCGGATCAGTGGTCCTCTAGATCGGCGTCCTTGGTCTCTCGGACAGGCAGAAGGCCGCCAGCAGTACCACGACGACGAAGCGCGCCGCGTAGACCACGAGGCCAGCAATCCGGGACGCCGGCATGACCACCTGGGCGATCAGGGGCGTCAGGATGCAGCCGCACTTGCCGGTGAGCTGGATCAGCCCGACGCCCAGCGCTCTCACCCTTGTGGGGAACGCCTCCGGCGCGTAGATGTTGCTGATGTTGATGGTCACCACGGCGGAGCCGCGGGCGAAGAACAGCAGGCTGACCAGCAGGGGGCGCTGCGGGTGCCAGGCTGCTCAGCATGAGTAGCAGGGTGAAGCCACCAGCCAGGCCTGCGGTCACCTGCGCGGAAGGATTGTGGCAACTTTATCCACCATGAGCCCTGCTGACTGCCGCCATGCCCCAACATGATCCTACTATCCACTACTATGACCTGCTTCACTATGACCCCGCTATGACCTGCTCCACTATGATCTCGCTATGACCTACTCCACAATGAATGAAGTTGATGATCCCTAATATGACATTCACCGTGTCTTCCAACTGGATCCTAACCATGAACCCTTCACTGCGGCAATTCACACACGACACAGTGCCCACAATGACCCCTTAGCAACTGCCGGTCCCAAACCACCTGCAGCATTCGCCGCCTTTCCAGGTAGGCGCTGACGGACAGAGCGATAACTGTGCGGGCACCTCCGACAAGGCCGTCACCAGCAGGTTGACGTAGTCGCGCTGCGACAGCGCCGGCAGTCGGCGCCGCCGCAGCTGGACTGCAGCACCTCGGCGACGCTGTTGCTCATGCCGGACTCCTGGACGAGCTGCTGGGCGAACAGAACGCCGCCGTAGTAGGTGAAGTTTGTCAGGAAGCTGATGGCAGCCAGGCCCAGCGTGAGGGAGCGAAGCCTCCTGCTGAACAGCCACTTGACGCGGGGCGCCTCCGCCGTCTTGGCCTCCTGCTGATGCGCAATTTGTCCCAGTCAAAGTCAGACTCGCGACCGTTCACCTTGGTGCGGTTCGGTTTTATCTGGCTTGTAAAACTTTGCCAATCGATATTTCTGGGCAGAATCTTCCCCAAAATTCGAATCCCAGGAGAATTCAATTCACGTACATTAATTTCAATCATCTACAGTTACAATAATAAATTAGCAGAAGGGTTTTGGTCACCGTGGAGACATCCGTCGCACAGCCAGCGCTGAGGCAATTCTGCCCATTCCGCTGCCTCCTGAGCACAGACAAGCGCGTCAATACTGTACTCAGGCACAGCACTCGTACACACGCACACACGGGGTGTACAGCAGCGGCCTTTGACTAATCTTCTCCAAAACAATTAATCCCCTAGCAACACACCCTGGCGATGTGCCTGAGCGAAGCCTTGCACTTGTCCATTTGGCCGTGCACCAGGTAGAACGAGGCGTCTCCGGGACCAGCCAGTAAGCCCCGCAGCTGCCGATGATGGGCAGGGCAGACAGAATGACGAGGATCCGCCAGGTTTCGTTGCCGACGCCGCAGCGTTGAGTCCCAGAGCGACGGCGAGCTCCAGCACGGGGCCGACACTCCAGACGACAAAGCGATGTTTCAACAGATAGGCCTGGCGGTTGCCGCGGCAGCACTCGACCATGTACACCAGGCCCTGCGGCGCGTGGTTGCCATGAAGGCTCCGGCCACAGTGCGCAGGAAGACAGCATTCGAAGCTGGGCGAACAGCGCGGAGATGAGCATGTAGTAGCCGGTGAAGGCCATGCGAGGATCATGACGCCCGCCTGCCATGCTGATCAGCAGGAAGCCCCACAGCGGGCAGAACAGCAGGAAGCCATGAAAATGGCCAGCGAGAAGATGGCCAGCCTCAGATTGGGCAGTTGCCACTGGCACTGGATGGTGCGGCCCACAATTCCGATCAGAGTGATGCCCATGGACTCTCCTAGTAGAAGCAGGCCGCAAAACACCGTCAGGAGAGCTTGGAAGCGGCCAACACGAGGGCGTCGATCACTTCGCCAACTTTTATTGTTGGTCGTCTTTGTCGTCGTCGCCTCCAGCCGAAGCAGCGCTTGAAACGCCGGCCTGCTGCGACGGACGAGCTCGCGTCTTCTCGGTGGCTTCGGACATTGCCGGAGCCTCTCTTGTCCCTGTTGCCTCGTTCTTGTTTCCCTATTCAAGTCTTTGCGCTTGTCTTTGTCTTTGTCTTTTGTTAACTGTCGGAATGTGTCTTTGGTCAGCTATCGGAATGCGTCTTTGGTTAACTGTCGGAATGCGTCTTTGGTCAGCTATCGGAATGTGTGTCTTTGGTTGACTGTCGGAATGTGTCTTTGGTTAACTGTCGGAATGTGTCTTTGGTTAACTGTCGGAATTCGTCTTTTTTAACTGTCGGAATGTGTCTTTGGTTAACTGTCGGAATGCGTCTTTGGTTAACTGTCGAATTCGTCTTTAGTTAACTGTCGGAATGTGTCTTTGGTTAACTGTCGGAATGCGTCTTTGGTTAACTGTCGGAATGTGTCTTTGGTTAACTGTCGGAATGCGTCTTTGGTTAACTGTCGGAATGTGTCTTTGGTTAACTGTCGGAATGTTTTATTTGGTTAACTGTCGGAATGTGTCTTTGGTTAACTGTCGGAATTTTTATTTGGTTAACTGTCGGAATGTGTCTTTGGTTAACTGTCGTAACTGTCGGAATGTGTCTTTGGTTAACTGTCGGAATGCGTCTTTAGTTAACTGTCGAATGTGTCTTTGGTTGACTGTCGGAATGCGTCTTTAGTTAACTGTCGGAATGTGTCTTTGGTTGACTGTCGGAATGTCTGTCTTGGTTAACTGTCGGAATGTGTCTTGGTTAACTGTCGGAATGCGTCTTTAGTTAACTGTCGGAATGTGTCTTGGTTAACTGTCGGAATGCGTCTTTAGTTAACTGTCGGAATGTGTCTTTGGTTGACTGTCGGAATGCGTCTTTGGTTAACTGTCGGAATGTGTCTTTGGTTAACTGTCGGAATGCGTCTTAGTTAACTGTGGAATGTGTCTTTGCGTTGACTGTCGGAATGCGTCTTTTGGTTAACTGTCGGAATGTGTCTTTGGTTAACTGTCGGAATGTTTCTTTGGTTAACTGTCGGAATGTGTCTTTGGTTAACTGTCGGAATGCGTCTTTGGTTAACTGTCGGAATGTGTCTTTGGTTAACTGTCGGAATGCGTCTTTAGTTAACTGTCGGAATGGTCTTTTGGTTAACTGTCGGAATGTGTCTTTGGTTAACTGTCGGAATGTGTCTTTGGTTAACTGTCGGAATGTGTCTTTGGTTAACTGTCGGAATGTGTCTTTAGTTAACTGTCGGAATGCGTCTTTGGTTAACTGTCGGAATGCGTCTTTGGTTAACTGTCGGAATGCGTCTTTGGTTAGCCTAGAGGCAAAGCTTAAGCTTAGTGCTTAAGAGGAGCCGGCAGTGGAACTCGGAACACACCATATTAGCCTGTCTTTCTATTAAATGGAATTGAAAGCGCTGTTAGTAAAAGTGCAGAGCCAATTTTTCTTTCTAGGAGGAGCCAATAGCAACACGAGGAGTTGGTATCTCTCTCCTCTCTCTCTTCTCTCTTCTCTCTCCTCTCTCTCTCTCTCTCTCTCTCTCTCTATCTCTCTCTCTCTCTCTCTCTCTCTCTCTCTCTGTAGAAACAATTGGAAGAAGAAGACCTCAGTAAATTTCGTTTGCCTAAACGTTCTGTTACGCATTTGATAGCCTGCCTGGTGTCTGTCTGCCCAACTTGAAGGCAGGAAGACTCTCAAACCAGTCACCCACCTCCTCTAATCGAGAACGCGTTTATTGAGCCAATTTGGGAGCCTCACAGCCGAATTTCCTCGCTAGGAGAGGGGCCACGCAGAGTAGCAACAGGTGCTGAGGTCGGCGGGATCAGGCCATTTCTGAGCACGCGCGGTCCTATGTCGAGGCTGTTTGTCTGTTTTCAAGTGCAGCCTGGCGTCACACTGTGGCTACACAGCGAGGGAGCCTGTTAGCCTTGCCAACAATTTTTGCAGCCCCACTGAGGCGTTGTTGGCACAGCCGGCTAAAAGTTACCTTTAGAGAAATCAGAGCGACAATTTCCAGAGCACTGGATTTTGGATTTTAGAAAGCTGATTTCGCGAGTGCACGCAGGTGGTGCAACAGACAGACAGTTGTTGGGATTCGTATTAGACTCACTGCAAAGCATGAGAACTGCTGGAATGCAATTCTAACTTAGTTCTGATAATCCTATTAGCCAATGCAGTATTTGCACTGTGCAGTATTTGCACAGTAGGAATTCGCTCTGACTCGGGTTGGGTGGGTGAGGGGGTGAATCGAACTAACCAAACGGCGGCCATCAAAACGTACAGCTGCCAGCCGTGTAAATTCTCTACCATAAAAACTGCAGTGTTGACGATTATAT
>NIVC01000170.1:57500-63678 GCA_002269645.1 Macrostomum lignano | reverse complement strand
CCATACATCAAGATCAATATCATCCCATAGTGCTCGTTTTCAAGTTTGTTTTTGTCTCAAGTACAGAAAGTACTCGTTTGTCGATTGGCGTCTGCCAGAGAGGATTATGAAGTGTGGAGATTGCGAAGCGTGTGGCAACCCACCAAAATAGAGTACATTCCCGGATGAAGGGACACCGCCGGTTATTCTTCAGCTATCGTAAAAACGTTAAAAACAGATTGATAGCGGAGACTGAAATCAGAGAGAGGTTGGTGCTTGCCTGACAAAGAATCCTCATTTTTGCCTTAACTGGCTTTCTGTCGAATGCCTTTTCTGACGCTGCAGTGGTAGGGTGGGGTCGAGTCAGCTAGCCAGTCTTCCTACCGCCCGAAACCTGTTCGGGAAAACTCCCTAATCTGCCAGTTCTTCCCTTTTCAGATCTGCATTATTCAAGGCATTGGGCTTGAACTTGATCTAATATATTCTATGATCACCTCTTTAGCTGCAGTTGACTTGGCATATCTGAGAAATTATTCTCGAAATTTCGAAACTCAAAATCCTATCATTGAAAGCGTTGAATTAATACCCTCAATCAGTTAACTTATACCATGCTTGAAATCGCTTTTGGTGGCTTGTAGAATCATTAGACTCACAAAGTTTTTTGCACCATTCAGAAACGTCCTTCAGAGAAATTGAGAAATCTCATCCTTGAAGACCCAGTAACATCCTTCAGGACCCAGTCACATCCGTAAAGACCCAGTCGCATGCAATGGTGAGCTCGGCACGCCTGTGTAGCATGAGACAGACTAGGCTTACGAGATAAGGTCTGCGATACTACACACCTGCACCCCCTCTATTCTGGTGCAGGAACTCTCCAAGCTGACTCACAAGCTGACCCAGGGGTTCACGTCCTGCATGTGTTCAAGGCAGCTCTAGGGCTGCTGGACTGACTGGGCTCCAGCGGCGGCAACCCATCCGTGGCCTCGGCTTCTGTCTTGGCCGCTTTGGGTACGGGCTCTGCCCGAAAGTGAACCTGTGCATATCAGGTACCTCTAGCCACGGCTCTGAGGAACAGGTATCACCCTCTGACCTTATCAGGGTATGCGGCCAGTCCGCAGGCTCCAGAGACAGCCTTTTTTGTCTCTCTCAAGGGCCAAGTGTAGTACCGCGCTGATGGACCTTTGGTTCGGCCTCTGTTCTCTCCAAGCCGGGCTCTTAGCCGAGGAGTTTCTCGTTGCCAGCGGTCGGGCCAGTAAGCGCTTAAGCCACCCCTGGTCGCTATTCTTTTGGCTGGCTGTTGGGTTTGGGGTTACGGCCCAGCACCTCTAATTACCTCTAATCCCAACCTGCTTTTCAGCGACTCATGGAGTATTCTACTACTTCCAACGCGTCCCTTGATGCTGCTGGAACGGCAACCGGTTGGTACCGCTCAACCGGACATTTGCAGCACCGGAACTTCCGATGCCTCTCAGCCGAACAACCCTGCTGCCACTCAGGACAATACCGAAGTGGCTGGAAAACAGGGCAGCGGGCCCCCGATCTCTAAGCGGAAGGCCCGTAGCATCGCTCGTTACCAAGCTTTCCGCCAGCGCAAAGAGGAGGAACGGAGGAGTGCGATAGCCGCCTCATCTGCCGCCTCTGAGGAGGGGCCGGAAACTCTGGGAATCCCGCCGCGGAGGGACCGACATCCGACAAAGGGGCGGACCCCGCGCGTCGGCCGGAAGCGTCGGTGCCGCCAAAGCTTCTGGTGCGGCTGGCCCCTCCCGCGGCGGGACCTCTGCTCGTGTGGAAACTCCCACGGCTGCAGATGGATACAAAACGTTGGGTGCTGGCCAAACCACTAAGCCGAGGCGCACCTATGCGGCTATGGCCAAGAGGCAGCCGGCCCTGATCATTCAAGGCCAGGAGACGCCTCTCTCGGTCAAACGGCTCGACCAAATCTGGCGCAGGTTGGACTCCCACCTGGTCAGGATTGCCTTGAGCGGCACCGTCATTCAAGTCCTGAAGACGAATGTCGAGGACCAGGCCCTCCACATCCAGCCCACCGACAGCCAGTCTGGGCAGCAGCTCCTTGAGACGCTGAAAGCCTTCGACTCGGGTGCAGAACTGGGAAACCTATTTATATACAGGGAGGACGAGCGACCCCGGACACACCGGCACCGTGCTGGATTCCGGCTCGCAGCGCCATCACCAACGCCGACGAGCTGCGCCGCCTGCTGCTGGCAACCAAATCCGGACCTGCCGGCAAATGGCGTCGTAGTTCACGAGACCATCTCCAAGCTGGGCGGAGACGGTTTCACGGCAATCCTCGGACTGTCAGATAGCTGGATGCTCCGCTATCCGGACATGTCCCTCATCTCTGTCGGGCTGATGCAGATTCAGTTCTTTAGCTTTGAGTCTGACGCCACCCGTCCACCGCCCCGGAGAAGCGTAAGCAGGCGAGCGGGGTTCGCCCAGGAAAAGAAGCTCCCGGTCGTCACGACCCCTCCGAGGACATGGACCCTGTCAGAGGGAAAGCCGCGAAAGCTGCAGCAACAGGCGGACGTGGAAAGGGCCGGAAACCGCAGCTGCTGGGACACCGCCAAAGGCTCAAAAACCGCAGCAACCCTCAGCACAGTATCACCACTGCGGCCCACCCGGAAAACTGGGCCGAGAGTACGAATGCCGCCCTGTGGCAGCCCCGCCCTCGACCATGGAAACTATCCGGGAGGAGCCCATGGAACTGGAGCCTGGAGCCATCGGCGAGGCGAAAGAGGCAGCTCTCCTGCAAAATTCGCCCTGAGCAAGCAGGAAGCTGCACGGACCACCCGTGAAATTCCGGGAGTGGACATCCTGCAGCTGAACCTGCACCGCTGCATCGCGGCTTCGACCAACTTGATTCAGGTTGGCCAACTTCGCAAAACCGGGCATCATCTTACTTCAGGAGTCCTTGATGACCCAGTCACATCCTTGATGGCCCAGTCACATCCTTGATGGCCCAGTCACATTCTTGATGACCCAGTCACATCCTTGATGGCCCAGTCACATCCTTGAAGACCCATTTGCCGGTCGAGTGATAAAAATTCAGTAAATTGTAAAAAGCGAAATTCTATCTGTTAATCCAATTGGTCGGTCACGAATCGCAGAATTAATTGCGATTATGATTGTCAAATTATTGCAGTTTAAAATTGATGAGAATTTTTGTTTTTTCCAGGCGCCGTTGGAAATAAAACGTGATTGTTGCCTAAACACGGACTTTTCCTTTCACTGCTAAATCGTGACTGAAGGCTTAATAAACAACTGGGATGCAGAAATGAAGAGAAAAAATTAAATGGCAGAAACGTGATTAACTGCCCAGAGAGTTGAATACTCATTTAAGTTTTAATCAAGTTGCAGTCAGTCAGTCAGTCAGTCAGTCAGTCAGTCAGTCAGTCAGTCAGTCAGTCAGTCAGTCAGTCAGTCAGTCAGTCAGTCAGTCAGTCAGTCAGTCAGTCAGTCAGTCAGTCAGTCAGTCAGTCAGTCAGTCAGTCACCCACTCACTCAAGTCAGTCAGTCACCCACTCACTCAAGTCAGTCAGTCAGTCAGTCAGTCAGTCAGTCAGTCAGTCAGTCAGTCAGTCAGTCAGTCAGTCAGTCACCCACTCACTCAAGTCAGTCAGTCAGTCAGTCAGTCAGTCAGTCAGTCGGTCAGTAAAGTACACGCTCAGCCCGCTTCTTTGTGCCTGCTTGAGTCTGCTCTGTTTACAATCGCACACAGAGGCACTCGGAGCTCGTTCTTCTCGGCTTGGAGCCCTAATAATTATTCCAAACACGCCTACCAGAAATAATTCCAGAATCGAAGCCAGAGTCACCGAGGTGGAGACTTACCGAGCAACGGTGGGCAAAATCCCAGAAAAATCTCCCCAGTTGGCCACCGCGCAGATAATTAAAAGCGGACCCCTGTCTCCATGGTCGCTCTGTCTCCATCTCAAAGTCACTAACTTATATATGCAATATTTGCTTAACAACACAGTCTTGAATACAGAGTTAGCGTTAAGCGCTAAAATGTTTCCGCTGTTTAATAATGCCGTAGTCTGCTGTGACGCATTGAATTAGCATTGCTTTTTTTAGTATATATGACTAGCCAAAAACTCCCCCTAAGGGGGAGACCCCGATAGGCGGACTATCATCAACTCGTATACCCACCACAAACCCCATATAACGGAATTATACCACACAATTATGCCATAAACCACTCTTGCTAAGCCTGCTTGGGCAAAGCCGAGTTGTCCCTCGATTCCCCCTACGGAAAAAATAGTGGCGATTAAAAAATAGTGAAGTTGTCAGTCAGAGCCACCTGGTCCGGTTGGTTTGTTGATCTTGCAAAATTGGGAAGCTGCAATGATAGCCGCGGGGACTGAAGGCAGCTTGCTGTGTTTTTTTTGTTCGGCAACCTCGCGGGGCAGAGAGGCAAATTGACTGCCCGAAATCAATGGGACCCGTCTGTCGAAAATAGAATCCCAGTTTACTGTGGAATAAATTAATGCGGGGGCTCTGCTGCCAAAAAGTCGCTAGAAGGAGGAGGCTGTTTAGCAACTCTCGGTATCAGTTTTTTTTCATCCGCCCAGCAACAGCTGCATTTTTTCTCTTTTCTGTCTGTCTGTCATAGCATCTTAATGTCCTAGTGCCCCCAGCTTCTTAGCTGATCTGTCTCTTTGTCTGTCTGTCAGTCTGTCTGTCTGTCTGTCTGTCTGTCTGTCTGTCTGTCTGTCTGTCTGTCTGTCTGTCTGTCTGTCTGTCTGTCTGTCTGTCTGTCTGTCTGTCTGTCTGTCTGTCTGTCTGTCAGTCTGTCTGTCTGTCTGTCTGTGTGTCTGTCTGTCTGTCTGTCTGTCTTAGTGTCTGTCTGTCTGTCTTAGTGTCTGTCTGTCTGTCTTAGTGTCTGTCTGTCTGTCTTAGTGTCTGTCTGTCTGTCTGTCTGTCTGTCTGTCTGTCTGTCTGTCTGTCTGTCTGTCTGTCTGTCTGTCTGTCTGTCTGTCTGTCTGTCTGTCTGTCTGTCTGTCTGTCTGTCTGTGTCTGTCTGTCTGTCTGTCTGTCTGTCTGTCTGTCTGTCTGTCTGTCTGTCTGTCTGTCTGTCTGTCTGTCTGTCTGTCTGTCTGTCTGTCTGTCTGTCTGTCTGTCTGTCTGTCTGTCTGTCTGTCTGTCTGTCTGTCTGTCTGTCTGTCTGTCTGTCTGTCTGTCTGTCTGTCTGTCTGTCTGTCTGTCTGTCTGTCTGTCTGTGTTTGTCTGTCTGTCTGTCTGTCTGTCTGTCTGTCTGTCTGTCTGTCTGTGTCTGTCTGTCTGTCTGTCTGTCTGTCTGTCAGTCTGTCTGTCTGTCTGTCTGTGTGTCTGTCTGTCTGTCTGTCTGTCTTAGTGTCTGTCTGTCTGTCTTAGTGTCTGTCTGTCTGTCTTAGTGTCTGTCTGTCTGTCTGTCTGTCTGTCTGTCTGTCTGTCTGTCTGTCTGTCTGTCTGTCTGTCTGTCTGTCTGTCTGTCTGTCTGTCTGTCTGTCTGTCTGTGTCTGTCTGTCTGTCTGTCTGTCTGTCTGTCTGTCTGTCTGTCTGTCTGTCTGTCTGTCTGTCTGTCTGTCTGTCTGTCTGTCTGTCTGTCTGTCTGTCTGTCTGTCTGTCTGTCTGTCTGTCTGTCTGTCTGTCTGTCTGTCTGTCTGTGTTTGTCTGTCTGTCTGTCTGTCTGTCTGTCTGTCTGTCTGTCTGTGTCTGTCTGTCTGTCTGTCTGTCTGTCTGTCTGTCTGTCTGTCTGTCTGTCCAGTTCCAGTGCATCCTAATCAGACCAGCTTCAAGTCAACTGTAACGCAACTGAATCCGACAGCCCCATGGTAGCGAGTTTCACCAAAATATTTGGGTCACGCTGAGCAGCTGCTGGTCCTTCAGTCCCACAGGGAGAAGCTGTCATGAAGATCTCAGAGTAAGTTAGCTAAGTATTTCAAAGCGAGCTACTCACTCTAGTCCTGTATCCCGCATCCCGACTACATTTTGGCATTCGTTATATAAAGAAAAGCCAGGTTTTATCACTTCATCATTTCATGAGTCCATTTTCATTCATTATTTGATTAGGACATTGCAATCCAATATAAGCAAACAAATGGCACCAGAAACTATATCTAAATGGCGCCAGAACCCACATCTTATTGGCGCCAGAACCCATATCTAAATGGCGCCAGAACCCATATCTACATGGCGCCAGAAC
>NIVC01000170.1:0-45000 GCA_002269645.1 Macrostomum lignano | reverse complement strand
GTCCCGTTGGTTCCTTCAGGTGAGTCCCGTTAGTTCCTTCAGGTGAGTCCCGTTAGTTCCTTCAGGTGAGTCCCGTTAGTTCCTTCAGGTGAGTCCCGTTAGTTCCTTCAGGTGAGTCCCGTTAGTTCCTTCAGGTGAGTCCCGTTGGTTCCTTCAGGTGAGTCCCGTTGGTTCCTTCAGGTGAGTCCCGTTAGTTCCTTCAGGTGAGTCCCGTTAGTTCCTTCATGTGTGTCCCGTTGGTTCCTCAGGTGAGTCCCATCGGTCCTTCAGGTGAGTCCCGTTAGTTCCTTCAGGTGAGTCCCATTGGTCCTTCAGGTGAGTCCCATTGGTCCTTCAGGTGAGTCCCGTTGGTTCCTTCAGGTGAGTCCCGTTGGTTCCTTCAGGTGAGTCCCGTTAGTTCCTTCAGGTGAGTCCCGTTAGTTCCTTCAGGTGAGTCCCATCGGTCCTTCAGGTGAGTCCCATCGGTCCTTCAGGTGAGTCCCATTGGTCCTTCAGGTGAGTCCCGTTGGTTCCTTCAGGTGAGTCCCGTTGGTTCCTTCAGGTGAGTCCCGTTAGTTCCTTCAGGTGAGTCCCGTTAGTTCCTTCAGGTGAGTCCCGTTGGTCCTTCAGGTGAGTCCCATTGGTCCTTCAGGTGAGTCCCGTTGGTTCCTTCAGGTGAGTCCCGTTGGTTCCTTCAGGTGAGTCCCGTTAGTTCCTTCAGGTGAGTCCCATTGGTCCTTCAGGTGAGTCCCATTGGTCCTTCAGGTGAGTCCCGTTGGTTCCTTCAGGTGAGTCCCGTTGGTTCCTTCAGGTGAGTCCCGTTAGTTCCTTCAGGTGAGTCCCGTTAGTTCCTTCAGGTGAGTCCCGTTAGTTCCTTCAGGTGAGTCCCGTTAGTTCCTTCAGGTGAGTCCCGTTGGTTCCTTCAGGTGAGTCCCGTTAGTTCCTTCAGGTGAGTCCCGTTAGTTCCTTCAGGTGAGTCCCGTTAGTTCCTTCAGGTGAGTCCCGTTAGTTCCTTCAGGTGAGTCCCGTTGGTTCCTTCAGGTGAGTCCCGTTGGTTCCTTCAGGTGAGTCCCGTTAGTTCCTTCAGGTGAGTCCCGTTAGTTCCTTCATGTGTGTCCCGTTGGTTCCTCAGGTGAGTCCCATCGGTCCTTCAGGTGAGTCCCGTTAGTTCCTTCAGGTGAGTCCCATTGGTCCTTCAGGTGAGTCCCATTGGTCCTTCAGGTGAGTCCCGTTGGTTCCTTCAGGTGAGTCCCGTTGGTTCCTTCAGGTGAGTCCCGTTAGTTCCTTCAGGTGAGTCCCGTTAGTTCCTTCAGGTGAGTCCCGTTAGTTCCTTCAGGTGAGTCCCATTGGTCCTTCAGGTGAGTCCCATTGGTCCTTCAGGTGAGTCCCGTTGGTTCCTTCAGGTGAGTCCCGTTAGTTCCTTCAGGTGAGTCCCGTTAGTTCCTTCAGGTGAGTCCCGTTAGTTCCTTCAGGTGAGTCCCGTTAGTTCCTTCAGGTGAGTCCCGTTAGTTCCTTCAGGTGAGTCCCGTTGGTTCCTTCAGGTGAGTCCCGTTAGTTCCTTCAGGTGAGTCCCGTTAGTTCCTTCAGGTGAGTCCCGTTAGTTCCTTCAGGTGAGTCCCGTTAGTTCCTTCAGGTGAGTCCCGTTAGTTCCTTCAGCTGAGTCCCGTTGGTTCCTTCAGGTGAGTCCCGTTGGTTCCTTCAGGTGAGTCCCGTTAGTTCCTTCAGGTGAGTCCCGTTAGTTCCTTCAGGTGATTCCCGTTAGTTCCTCAGGTGAGTCCCATCGGTCCTTCAGGTGAGTCACATTGGTCCTTTATTTAGTTGAGTCCCATCGAGTGATATAGGCCATCAGAGAAATTAATACTAAAAAGATCTATGCACTTCTAAGCAATTAAAATTGCTTTTTTCCAGGAGAACGAAAGCCTCACAGAGCTGTACCTGGCTCATAATAATTTTCGCGAGAATGGCATCGTCCGAATTTCTCACGCATTGGGTAAGAACAACTACTGATTTGTTAGTAGTATAATAAGGATATATCAGATATCCCTAACGGTAAAATCTTAATCGGGGAAATACCAAATCCGTGACATCTCGAATCCAAGGAAATCCCTATCAACGAAATCCTTATTGAGGAAATCCCTATCAGGGAAATCCCAAATCCGTGACATCTAGAATGAGGGAAATCCCGAATTAGGGAAATCCCTATCACGGAAATCCTTATTAGGGAAATCCCAAATTCGTGACATCTTCAACGAGGGAAATCCCGAATTAGGGAAATCCCTGATTTGAAAATAGCCATTATTTAGTATCAATTTCCAACCGATTTTAGCCCACAACACATCGCTAAAGCTGCTGGATTTATCGTGGAACCACATCCGGCTTGATGGAGCCATCAGTCTGTGCGACTCGCTCCGGTTTAACCGGTGCCTGGAGACCGCACTGCTGGGCTGGAACGGCCTGCACACAGAGGGCTGCCGGTCTCTCGCGCGCTCACTTCCGGCTAACAGCAGTCTGAAACTGCTGGACCTGACTTGCAATCGGATCGACTCCAACTGTTTGGAATTTCTTGTCAAAGGCTTGCGATCGAATTCGAGTTTGAAGTGTCTGAGGATCAGTCAGAACCCGCTTACAGCCGAGAATATCAGGGCTCTGCTGACTAAGGTTGAGGATCTGCAGCTCAGCGTTGAAGTGCTGGATGTTACGGTGGGTTTTCAGAGGGATGATTAAAGCTGGGGTTACTCAGGGGGTGGAAGAGGCTACTAGGTTACAGAAGAGGCTACTTGGGGGCGGAAAAGGCTAATTGGGGGTGGAAGAGGCTACTTGGGGCGGAAGAGGCTACTTGGGCCGAAGAGGCTACTTGGGGGCGGAAGAGGCTACTTGGGAGCGGAAGAGGCTACTTGGGGGCGGAAGAGGCTACTTGGGGGCGGAAGAGGCTACTTGGGGGCGGAAGAGGCTACTTGGGGGCCGAAGAGGCTACTTGGGAGCGGAAGAGGCTACTTGGTTACAGAAGAGGCTACTTGGGGCCGAAGAGGCTACTGGGGGCGGAAGAGGCTACTTGGGGGCGAAAGAGGCTACTTGGGGGCGGAAGAGGCTACTAGGTTACAGAAGAGGCTACTGGGGGCGGAAGAGGCTACTAGGTTACAGAAGAGGCTACATGGGGGCGGAAGAGGCTACTAGGTTACAGAAGAGGCTACTTGGGGGCCGAGGAAGAGGCTACTGGGGCGGAAGAGGCTACTTGGGGCGGAAGAGGCTACTTGGGGGCGGAAGAGGCTACTGGGGCGGAAGAGGCTACTTGGGGGCGGAAGAGGCTACTTGGAGGCGGAAGAGGCTACTTGGGGGGCGGAAGAGGCTACTTGGGGGGCGGAAGAGGCTACTAGGTTACAGAAGAGGCTACTTGGGGGGCGGAAGAGGCTACTTGGGGGGCGGAAGAGGCTACTAGGTTACAGAAGAGGCTACTGGGGGCGGAAGAGGCTACTAGGTTACAGAAGAGGCTACATGGGGGCGGAAGAGGCTACTAGGTTACAGAAGAGGCTACTTGGGGGGCGAGGAAGAGGCTACTGGGGCGGAAGAGGCTACTTGGGGGGCGGAAGAGGCTACTGGGGGTGGAAGAGGCCACACATAAAATGTGTTTTTTAAATAGTTAATTTTCCTATAATTTCAAAAAAGCAAGACTAGACATTCAGGATCTCAGTAGACGCAATGAGAGTTCAGTCACTGCTATCTCTATGGAGAGTCGAAAAAATGCAAATACAGAAGCTTGCTACGAAACCCTTGAATATAAGTTAAACTTTCGCTACTATTTGGTATTGGCAGAACCAACATTGACTAATTCACAAGCATACGTTAGCCGTAGCCAGTGACAGTAGATATTAAAGAGCTTAAATGCAAACTAAGCCATGTCAAAGCAATAAAGCCTATTGTTTGCCCTGTGGGAATTTTGGGTAAATATTTTTCCATTCACTGCTGCTTGTCCGCTGCTGCCTCGGAGCTATCGAATATACTATTCATTTTAACCGTTTTGGGGTCACCCCAATTTCAGTCTTGGGTAGGGAGCAGAAGAGACCCTACTAGGGTGTGTAAGCGGTTGATAAGAAAGTTGAGACAGTAGCAAAACCCATGTTCTATTTTCCTGAAACTTCAGGGTCTAACAGTGGATCGTCAGAGCGTTGCCATTGCCGAACGCATTGCAGTCAATCGCAGCTTCAAGATTGTTTTCGGCGTCTTGCTGAAGCAGCAAGCCAAGACTGAGGACAACGATTTGTTTATGAATGACGACCCAATGATGGTTGGTTCCTGCTGTGCTAGTGACATTAATTTTGTTACTTTTAGTACACTTAAAAGTACATCAATTCTTTATGTCAACCCTGTTTTAAAAGGTTCTAATGGAATTCATGAAGCTGAAGAACATGCGTCTGCTAGACATATTTCTTAAATTGGACTCCGACGGAAGCAAGTCCTTGACGCACCAAGAGTTTAAGGACGGATTGATGGTGAGAAACCAACAAACCAACCAATCAACCAACCAACCAACCAACCAACCAACCAACCAACCAACCAACCAACCAACCAACCAACCAACCAACCAACCAACCAACCAACCAACCAACCAACCAACCAACCAACCAACCAACCAACCAACCAACCAACCAACCAACCAACCAACCAACCAGCCAACCAACCAACTAACCAACCAACAGGCCTTAGGCGTTCCAATGTCACCAGAGTGTCTGCAACGCCTGCTCCGCGTCCTTGACAAGGACGGCGATGGAGAAGTGGACTACACGGAGCTGGTGGCCGGTCAGCGCGAGCATAGGCGCCGAGTGATGCGAGTTCAGGTGCAAGAGAGAAGCGTGCCGTACGAGGAAACCGAACTAGGAATTATCAACGCAAAGCTCAGACGGGTATTGGCCAACCGGGAGAAAGCAGCCAAGGACGCCAGACTGGCTCTTGAGCTAAAGCAACAGCAGCAGCAGCAACAACAGGCCTCCACTTGGGGAGTCATGAGTCGTCAGGCTAGTATCAAAACGCCAACGATGCTCAGCGTTGCTATGCGAGTCCTGGAAACCAAAGCGGCAGGAAAACCGGAAAATATCGAAAAGAATGATTAATTCTGTGTGGACTTGAAATTATTTGTTATTTGATACTTTATTTGCTTTTATTTTCTGTTTTCACACATGCAACACAAAATCTTTCGTTCGTAGCTGTTAGAGAGACGCCTAATTTAAATACGCGTTAATTCGGCTCTTGGTTTTAGTTTTTAGGGTAAAAGTTTGGGTTCAGCCTCGTGTCAGCTTGCATGCCGATTACAGCACTCGGACTAGCGAAGTCTGACGTGACGTCACAGTTTAGGCAGCTCCCTCGAGTCCAACTGCAACGAGTCAACTGTGACGCTGCTAGACGTCTTGCATCGGTAGCGGACCAACCGGAAAATCAAATCCACCAGCTCGGCAATTATGGCGATAGACAGACCCGACCAGATGCCGCAGATGCTGCCCACCTGACACAGGAACACGGGCAGGGTGGTGATTGGAGTCTGGCGGAAGCTCTGCAGCAGGAACGGGTTCCTAGTCAGCTCGACGATGAAAACGTTCGATTGCGACACGTTGCCGCAGAGACTCGATGCCGACTGATTCAGGCTGGCGTTGCGCAGCAGAGCGTCTTCAATATCGGAGATAGTGGCACCCTGGTGGTTCATCTCATAGATGGTCTTCTGCACTACGCAGCGCTGCAAAGCGTTTATCGGCGCGTAGGGCGCTCCGGACACTGTGGAGGGAAACCAGACTTCCCGGCAGGAGCTTTCACACTGGTCTTCGTAGGCCTTCGAAGCGCTCAATACTCTACCAACGCATAATTCGCGTTGTTTGTAGGTTTCAACGATGTCCGCTTCCGGCGCAAATGCGTTGCAGCGAGGCAAGTCATCTGTCAGGTTCATCATGCTCATGTCGAGGGTGCAGTTGCAGCTTCGGTGAACTTCGCCGCGTATACTCTGCACTATGCACATCTCCTTGTTATAGTCGAAGTACCGTTTGCGAAGCGTGCCATTGTCCATGCGGTACTCCATGTGCCAGCCAGGCAGGTTGCTGCATTTCAGTCTCTGCAGACTGCACTGAGTAAACTTCACCTGGTTAAAATAGTTAGCAGGTAGCAGAAGTTTGCTGTGCGAAAATGGCACCGAGTGCTCGCTATGCAGGTCAAACACGAAGCCGTTCATGGATGTCAGACCGTCAATCGGGAATGTGTTGAATATTTGATCGGAATATGAAGGGTTACCGCTGAAGTTCGCTTCTGTCCTGGGCATCACCAGAATGATTGACTGTGCCAGTTTGGACAGGTTAGCTGGCAGAGTGATGGTGTGGCAGCTGATGTAACTCGGGTGGTGAAATGAGACCAGCCTGTAGGCACTGGGCGCCAGCCACATCACTCTGCCAGAGATCAGCAACACCCGAATGAGAGGTGCTCCGGTGCTCGCGCCCAGGTTAGTGATTTCGTACTGACTTCGCTTGGCCTTAGCCAGAGTCCCGAGCACAGTGGCTAAATAGTTATTGTAATTCTCAATCAACAGTGCAAAACCACGATCAATATCGGGCTGCCTGCGGTAGAAATTTTTCACCTGCTCGCGAACATAATCGGAAAACTTTTTCGGACTCAGAATTCGCTCCGTGGCCAAGTATTTGAGCGATTCCTCGCTGAACTGAGTGCCGTCACAATAAGACACGCTCGGAAACGGTTGCTCTGCAGTAGACGAGAATTTCATATCGACAGCCAGGTCACCTTTGAGAAAGTTTAACGACAGCAGCGTCAGGTGCAGAGTCATGCCGACGAAGCACGCCAGGACGAACAGCGTCCAGAAGACGCGCAGAGGCTGGATGTCGGACAGAACAGTCCGTCGCAGAGACCGAACTGAGGAGTCGGCAACGAACCGGGCCAGGTGTTGGGACAGCAGGGAGCTGTGCTGTTTCATTGGCAAGCTTTTGAATGTCCTTGTGACTCACAGGGCTCGTTGACATGCAGCATCCGTGCTAGCAGTTTCCTGCAGCTTCCTTCAAGCAAGGCCCATGGTTAATGTCAAACTCAATAAACCAATCAGTCAATAGCTAAGCTACCATTGGAAATCAGTCGTTTTCCTTGTTGATGTATTTACTGGAATTGTTGAAGCGACTGCCATTGGTTCGCGGACTAACTCTGGCTGCTGTGGGCACTCTTATATCCGGTTGGAGAGGCTAGACAAGTACAGAATATTGATCTCAACAATTAGTTGAATACAGCTGCGTAAGTCGCTTCAGATTATGAGTGGAAATTTTAGTATACCGGTAACTGCACCATACTGCATTGGCCTATTTCACCTGAGCAAATAATAGCATATACAGTGCACCTGGTCTAACTGTTCTGTTCAAAGCAGTTTAGTTTAAGCACGAACAGACTGCGTTCATTCAATCCCTTAACAGTAGAAAGACCATGGGGGTGTATTTGAAATACACACATTTTTCCTTTGTCTGGATCTCCAAAAATATTCAACCAATTGCCATGAAAATTCAGAACACGGGCTAAAATTTCCCGCTCTATTTGATGAAGCAACTTCGAGAATCACGAAAAATCGACATCGTCGAGATCTTCAACGATTCTCCTAGGGGTGTCTTGTAGCAAAAACCACTAAACATTGGCAAAATTTTTCTGCTCACAAAATCTCATCGTGAAACCACGTCGGCTCAACAAACAATGCATATCAATCGCATGGACTTTTGCTCTCAGAATCCCAGGCATCAGGGTCCCCTTCATCACCGTCTGGAGCATCGTTGGCGACCGTCGGGACCTTCAACAAAAGTAACCCGATCGGCATCTCAGAGACGGCTGCGTTCCCAAGGACGCGCTCCCAAGTCAGTCTACAAGCAATCTATCTCATCCAAAGCATAAACACACATGCTCTATGCAATTTCCTTAGGGATTTGTAGATAAATTATTTGGCTTGTCATGTAAACTTAGCACTGCATAATACACAGATGATGACTCGTAGATGAATTGAAGTCCGTGGCATCGAAGTAAACCATTTGGATGAGTTTGGTTGCTCGTAGGCTGAGTAAGAATAAGAAAACCAATTCTCAAGCTTGTAATTTCGATATAAAATTCCCCGACTAACGAAATGGATAACATAGACAACAGAAGTATAGATTGACATTGAACTTGACTTTCTTCGAAACCACATGCTTTTAATTCTCTACTATGCATCATATTTGTCACACTTTTGACATTTAAGGAAGACGCTACACTCTACGCGAGCCAAAAGACTCACTCTCTCTACTAGATATTAGTAGAGATATTTTCTACTAGCTGGCTGAAATAGAAAAAGCGCGTCACGGCCTTCAGAAGTGTCACGTGATATCAGCACACAGTGTCTGGCATTACAAAACATTACAGGAAAAAATTGACCTAAATTTTTTTATTTCAACGGATTTTATCCAGATCTGTAGAGAACCTACATGTATGCAATTTGTTCGCGGTTTATTGTTTCATTATTTTTTTATCATCTAGGAAATCTATAGCATTCATGGGTCCTTCTTACTCCAGCTGTCCGTGATTGATACAATATTGTACAGGTGTGATAGGTTTCTGTCTATACCCCACCAGCATGGTATTTGCCTCACTGGACTGTAGTCAGTGATCCACCCTTGAGCACTCGGCCTGTCTTCCATACTCCTCTTGACCTCCTAACGCGACCCAGCTGGCATGGCAAGGTCCTATATACAGTTGAAAGCAAAAAAAAGAGAATTGAGAACAAACATGCGGGGAGAACTATAGGAAAGGCAGCAATTATTAGCTCAGCTAATCAGAGGACTTAACTATAAGCTCTCCGCCAGGCATATGTGCAAACAAGCTAAATTTAGCTTGAAGCTGCTGATCAGCAGGCTGGCTTCATTAAAGTCGGATTTCCTAGATGATACGCATGTAAGGCTTAGTCTAGATTCCACCGCTTTAGTTTTAGTGGGATCTGTAGTGCCATTTTGCTGTCTGTTTTTCAAAGCCAAAAATAATGTACTTATTTGAGACCGATGCACATGGCACGGCTAAGGCACTTAAGGTGGGAATCGAACTCTCAGATCAAGTGGTACTTGTACAAGGCCTCACTTGGGCCCTGTGTGGGCCCTGGGGCATATATTGATATTAAAGGTCAAGTATAACATGTACTAATTCATTATTGAATTCCTTTAAGCTTCTTAAAGTAAGCCTTGCGATTTCGGCCTTGCATGATTCTGAATAATTAGGGCCCCTTCCCTTGTTCGGCTGTTGATTGATCGACGACTGCATGGCTATCAACTACTACTGTCACCTTCAGCCAGCTTAGCTTCTCAATCACAGAGCTCGCATCAAAGTTGAGGATAAACAGCATTAATTAATCAGCAAAACTGCCTTCCTGCTTTCGTTTGTATAAATGTACATGTGTGTTGCACGACTCAAACTATGTACTACCACAAAATTGATCAAAAAGTACAAATCGGAAGCAAATGGCAAAAAAAATTTTCTCAACTGTGGTACAAAAAATACTGCCACACAGAATCAGAAAAACAGAATCAAACAAAGAAATCGATCGATCGACAAATCGAGATCGAGCAAACTAATATTAGTACCTTGGCCAGATATATTAGTGCATGGTCTTGGCCAGGATTCAATGATCGGTCTCAAAGACAGTTACATGTATGTATGTACGGGGTTTTCCGTCTTTTCATGTGCACTGCAAATAATAATGCCAAATATAAAATTTTTATTTCTTTAATTCAGCCGCGCTGCGTAGTGACTTATGCTCGGGAGACCGACAATTGATCGCCACAATTTCACCGCCGACAATTTCCCCGCTGAAAATTTCACCGCCGGGCAAATGGAATTTATATGACCGTCTCAACTTCATCGCCATAATTTCACCGCCGGGCAAATGCAATTTAACCGCCACAATTTCCCCGCCGACGCGGTTTCGCCACCGGGCAAATGCAATTTAAGCGCTGCAATTTAACTGCCATTTGACCGCCGCTAATATATAGAGCGCCGCTGACTCAAGTTAACACTGTTCCCTATACCTCAAAATCTTTGAACCAACAAACCAATTTACACGCATAACTTTCAGCAACTAGAAATCAGCTGAATCACTTTTTTCTAGAATCGATCACACACACACACACACACACACACACACACACAAACACACACACACACATATATATATATATATATATATATGTGTATATATATATATGTATATATGTATATATATATATATACATGTACCTACGTCCGACAGATCATTTTTAGTATATGAATGGAACGAACGGAGCGAGACTTGAACCATGCATGGGTTTTAGCTGTTTGGTGCAGTGCGTGCAAGTTAGTCGGTACTGTGCAGACGGCCGGTTCATAAAGAATCCATGCGGTTTTTTCAGTGTCGTAACCAGGATTTCCTTCTGGGGGGGGGGTCATAGTCACAGGCTCTCAGCGGCAACTGGGGGCAGAGGGTGCTAGGCCTCTGCGACGGGGGAGGGGGTGTGCTGAAAATTTGGCCTGGATCAGCCGGCTGGGGGGGGTCATGACCCCCATGACCCCCCCCCCTTGGCTACGCCCCTGAGTTTTTCTACTTATTCCATGAATTTTTGACCTAATACATGCTCGCTTTCTGGCATAAAATATACTTTGATGAAATATAAAAAAACATATTAAACGTTTCTTTCGTTTACTACGCCTAGAAGAGTCATTTTAGCGGTAATTTAAAATGTGTAAATATTACCGGGAAATTTCCGTCAATTGCTAAATAAATTCTGAGTTCTGGTTAATTTATCATAATGATATTTTGAAATATTTTAAAGTTATTTTTTGTAGGGCCTAATGTTTGGGAATTTAATTTTGAAATGGACAGATCATCCCCCAATAGGTAGGCTAGTGTTGTGAAATATATTGAAGCTGTTCTGAGGACTGCATTGCTTTGGTTTTCATTCTCAATCTCCTCTAGTACTTCCAAGGTTTACCCTTTTCTAGTGAGTACTAGCTACCCCATTCCTAAATCCTAGGCCTAGGCCTAATCTTAAAATTAATTTAATCATATTAAATCATGTAGGCCCTATTAATATTATCATTTTATGTAGGGGCCTAGGCCTACCTAATAAAGGCTAAAGCTAAAAGTTTGGGACTAGACCAATTCTACAAAAAAATTTAATGTTTTAACATTTTATTTGAATTATAACTTAAAGTATAGGCTTAAATAGATATTAAAAATATGAACATTGAATTCCAACTAGGCTATATTTAAGATCATTATTTGCACTAGAAATTTCTAGCACAGATTTGCAGTAGGCCTAGCTAGTACATTGCACACACTTAGTGCACATTTTTTTGAAAAGTCTTGTGGCATCTAAATTTTGGTATATAGCATGTTGTCTATAGCATATATATATAGCATATACATAAAAACCTATAAAAAGTTGTGATATGCTATTTTAGTTTGCAAAAAAGCATATTAAAGTTAGGACTATGAAAATTTTAATAAGAAATTTTATATAGTGAAATGTTGTAAGTATGTAGTTTAATAATTGTTTTGCAAATATATTATAAATATATAATAGCTTTATCTTTAAAAAGTTTATTTCATTTTTTTTAAATTTATAGAAATATTTGTATCTATATTGAATAAACTAAAGGCTAAAACATTTTACTTTTAGACTTATTCTTTAAAACATAGAAAAATTATTTTAATTACAAGTTCCAATACTTTGCAAGGCTATTTATCTTTAAATAGTGTTTTTTCTATAAAAATCATTGTTTAATGCTTTAAAAGCAAGGCTTTTTATTTCTAAATATTATTCCTAAATATTTCTAGGTAACTCCTTGTGTACATAAATTACTATGCCAAAATATATATGCCAACTCTAAAAGAGATCATTTGTATATTAGAAATTTATATTTTCCTTGTCTAATGCTTTTGAAAATATACTATATATTATTTATTGAGTTATTAATTTATTATACAAATATATATATATTTATATTGCATATTTTCTATTAAAAAGTTTTGTAAAAGTATTTTCAAGTCTGAAGTTTTTTACAGTATATATAATTGTAATACTAAAACCTTACCTTAGCCTTGGGCCTTTATCTTTTAAGCTTTTATCTTTTGTCTTTAAATATTATTTTCTAAATATTAATCTTTTGTTTTAATATTGCCAGTTGAAAAATATTTATACTAAAAAAAGTTTAATTTCAAAAAAAGTTATAAAAGTAACAATTAATTTTATTTAGGTTTATAACAATTGACAAAGTGTTTCACAAATTAAAAAAGGTATAGCTCAGAAAGAAGTTACAAAGAGCCTTATACTAGGCCAAAGCAATATAAGTCCAAGTCTTTTCCTTTAGCTACTAGTCATGCAGACTCAACCAAAAATGAGATAGTCAATTAGGACCAGCCCATGCTGCAAAGTGCAAAAAGTGATTAGTGATTTATCCCTATCCCTACCTAGATAGTACATAGAATATCTAAGGGACACACTGCTTTGTAGTAGAGCACACCCTCTATATCAGTTTAATAATAAAGAACATCATTTATGACATTATCATTTTTTCTTATTATTATAAAGGTCTTTATTATTGTCTGTTAACATCCATTTTGAGCAATATGGCTAATTGCTAATTCTTGAATTTGAAGGTTTAGTTCATATTTCAATTTTGAACCAAAATCTTCCAGCAACTAAGCAAGCATATACTAAAGTCTGCACAAAGTTTCTAAACTCCCAAAACAAGCTAGCAAATGGCTGAGCCAGGTCAGAAAGAGGTGAAAATCCTCGAAACTGTCGATGACATTCAAGGCCGACGTAATGAAGTACTTGGCCGGTACAGTGACTTCAAGAAAAAGACAGAGGAGCGCAAGAAAGAGCTTGAAGAAGCCAAGAAATATCAGCTGTTTAAACGCGATGCCGACGAGCTGGAGAACTGGATCCTTGAGAAGATCCAAGCTATCAGCGATGACAGCTACACAGATTATAACAGCTTGCAGAGCAAGATCCAGAAGCATCAAGCTATTGAAGCTGAGGTCACAGCTCATTCCAACACTCTGCAGAATCTTGACGCCACTGGCAAGACTATGATTGACGATGGTCACGCCAAGAGTGACGAGGTTGGCAAACGCCTTGAAGAGCTGCACGATCTTTGGGACAAGCTGATGAAGCTGCTGCAAGAGAAGGGTCGCAAGCTGCAGCAGGCTCTTGAGTACTTTCAGTTTCTGCGCGAGGCTGATAATGTGCTTAATTGGATCAAGCTCAAGCAGGAGTACGTTGAAAGCAACGATTTCGATGCAGTGGATGAGAAAGACATGGACGTTGTTGAACAGCAGCAAAAGATGTTCGACGAGTTCATGCTTGACCTGCAGCACCAGGAGCAGCGAGTCGAGGAGGTTGGCAACGCGGCCGACAAGCTCATCCGCGAGGAGCATCCCGAGGAGCAGAGAATTACCAACAAAAAAGACGAACTTGTAGAGGCGATGCGCCGTCTTAAAGAGAAGGCCTCTCGCAAGCAGCAGCGCCTGTTTGAAAAGTACGAAGTGACTAAATATTACCGAGACGCCATGGAAACTGAGAATTGGATCAATGAGAAAGATGCTTCATTGTCTAGCGACGATACTGGCCGCGACCTGCCGTCTATTCAAGCTCTGCAGCGCAAGCACGACGGTCTGGAACGCGATCTGGACGCTTTGCAAAAGAAAGTTGGCAAACTGGTTGAAGCTGCCGACCAACTGTCGGATAAGTACACTGATCACGCCGACGACTTGAGGCGAACCCGCGACCAGCTTAGCGACAAATGGGAGGCTCTGAAATCGAAAGCGGCTAAGAGGAAGGCTCGCCTTGATGATGCCTACAATTTGCACCGGTTCTTGACCGACTCCAGGGAGCTGGCATCCTGGCTGGGCGCTATGAAAAGCGTTGTTGCCGCGGACAGTCTAGCAAACGATGTGGCTGGCGCAGAGGCTCTGCTCGAGCGAATCTTTGAGCACAAAAATGAAGTTGACGCCCGCAATGAGGCTTATGAGAATACACTGCAGCAGGGTCGGGCTCTCCTCGATAGTAAGTTATTGTCGGTGTTGGGCAGGTGTTAACAGTGATGGCAATTGCAATGGTGATGGGTTAGCTGATATCTGATAGTTGTTATAATAACGTGTTTAGGCACCAGGTGATGTACCAGGTTCTAGATAACGAGAAGTTAAGTAAGGTAGAAAGGCGCCAGGTGATGTAATTAGGCGGTAGGTAAAATGAGGCGCCAGGTAATTAAGCAATGAGGTTCCGGGTAGAATGAGGCGCAGATGAACCAATTAGGCGCCAGGTGAAACAATGAGGTTTCAGGTCAAATGAGGCGCAGATGAAACAATGAGGCGCCATCGCCATGTAAGATGATGAGACACCAAGTGGTGAGATGATGAGGCGCCGTGTGAGATGATAAAGCGCCAGGTGAGATAATGAGGCGTCTTATGAGATGATGAGGCTTTATGTGAGATAATTAGGCGCCAATTAAGTGATAATAGAAGAGGTCACTGAGCCAAAGCCAATCGTTATCATTACAATCAAATATTTTTTCCACCAGGTGATCACGCGGCGAAAGACGAGGTGGCGGAACGAATGGAGCTCCTGACCAAAGAGAAGAAGGAAGTGGACGATCTGATTGAGACAAAGGAGCTGGAGTACAAACAGTGCATGGATCTGCAGCTGTTCTACAGAGACTCTGACCAACTTGAGTCTTGGATTAACAAGCAGGAGGCATTCCTGGATAACAAAGATGTTGGCGACTCAATGGACACCGTTGAAGCTCTGATCAGCAAACAGGAAGACTTTGAAAAGTCTCTGGCAGCTCAGCAGCAGAAGATCACCCTAGTTGACGAGCATGCCAACAATCTGATCTCTAGCAAGCACTACGCTGTTGACGATATTAGCAAACGGAACAAAGACCTCCAGGTGAAATGGGAGCACCTGTTGGAGAAGGCCAAGAAGCGCAAGGCTGCCCTGGATGAGTCGCGCAATTATCAAACCTTCGACCGGGACGCTGACGAGATGAAGTCTTGGATTGCGGAGAAACTGAAGCACGCCACGGATGAGAACTACAAAGATCCGTCTAACCTGCAGAGCAAACTGCAGAAGCATCAGAACTTCAAGGTTTGTCCGAGTGTTTGTTTTGTATCTTAGAGAGGGGATTGTTGATAGATTAAGAGCTTGAAGGTTTAGAAAGAGCTGTGTTATGTTTCTTCTGTATCTTCTTAGTAAGTTCAATTAAAACTTCAGGTAGACAGTCATAGAGTCGGACGGGGCCTATTACTAGAGATAGGGGTTCTTAAGAGTCAGCTGTGGGTTGTTAGGAGTCAGCTGAGCTGTTGTTATTTAAAGTCGAGGGGGGGTCATTAAGAGTCAGGTGTGAGTCATTAGAGTCAGATAGTGGTCATTAAGAGTCAGGTGTGAGTCATTAGAGTCGGATGGTGGTCATTAAGAGTCAGTTGATGTTATATAGAGTCAGGGGGGTCATTAAGAGTCAGTTGATGTTATATAGAGTTAGGGGGTCATTAAGAGTCAGCTGTGGGTCAATAAGAGTCAGTTGATGTTATATAGAGTCAGGGGGGTCATTAAGAGTCAGTTGATGTTATATAGAGTCAGGGGGTCATTAAGAGTCAGCTGTGGGTCATTAAGAGTCAGCTGTGGGTCCTTAAGTGTTAGCAGTGGGTCATTAAGAGTCAGTTGATGTTATATAGAGTCAGGGGGGTCATTTAGAGTCAGCTGTGGGTCATTAAGAGTCAGTTGATGTTATATAGAGTCAGAGGGGTCATTTAGAGTCAGCCGTGGGTCATTATGAGTCAGTTGATGTTATATAGAGTCAGGGGGGTCATTAAGAGTCAGCTGTGGGTCCTTAAGAGTCAGCTGTGGGTCCTTAAGAGTCAGCTGTGGGTCCTTAAGAGTCAGCTGTGGGTCATTAAGAGTCAGCTGTGGGTCATTAAGAGTCAGCTGTGGGTCATTAAGAGTCAGCTGTGGGTCCTTAAGAGTCAGCTGTGGGTCATTAAGAGTCAGCTGTGGGTCATTAAAGTCAGGCGGTGGTCATTAAGTTTGATGAGTCAGATCAGAGAGTCAAACGGGAGTCACAGGAAGTGTCCGTGAAGGATTTGGAACTGTCTACATGTAGATAAACAGACGATTAAAAACACACCGTAGTCTGACCCCTCTGACCCTCACCCAGGCCGAAGTGATCGCCAACGACAAGCGCCTCCAAGCTTTGAAAAAATTCGGCGAAGAACTTCTCGCCAACGAGCACGCCAACGCTGACAACATTGGCGAGAGAATCGCCGAACTTGACGAGATGTGGAATCGCCTGCTGGCTGAGATGGAGAACAAGAACACTAAGCTTGAGCAGGCCAACGATCAGCTGCAGTTCACTAGGAATATTGAAGATTTCGAAATGTGGCTGACCGAGACTGAAGGCCAGCTGATGTCAGAGGACACCGGCTTGAACTTGGACGCTGTTGCCAATCTGCAGAAGAAGCACAATCTGCTAGAAGCAGACATTGCCGCCCACCAGGATCGGGTGCAATATTTTGCTAAGAAGGCGGACGAGTTCGAAGACAGCGGTCATTTCGATGCTGATAAGATCCGGGCCAGACAGCGCGAAGTGGATCAGCGGTACGCGGCCATGCAGGAGCCGCTGCAGAAGCGCAAGGAGCGTCTGGCCGCTGCGCATAAACTGCACCAGCTGCTCAGGGATATCGAGGATGAGGAGGACTGGATTAGGGAGAAGGAGGCTCTGGCTGCCAGCACTAATAGGGGTGAGTCAGCTTTCTTTTGAAGATTCTTTTTTATGATTTATGGTGACATTTTTCTAGACCTGTGACATTTTTCATGATTTGTGGTGACATTTTTCATGATTTGTGGTGACATTTTTCATGATTTGTGGTGACATTTTTCATGATTTGTGGTGACATTTTTCATGATTTGTGGTGACATTTTTCATGATTTGTGGTGACATTTTTCTAGACCTGTGACATTTTTCCTGATTTGTGGTGACATTTTTCATGATTTGTGGTGACATTTTTCATGATTTGTGGTGACATTTTTCATGATTTGTGGTGACATTTTTCATGATTTGTGGTGACATTTTTCATGATTTGTGGTGACATTTTTCATGATTTGTGGTGACATTTTTCATGATTTGTGGTGACATTTTTCATGATTTGTGGTGACATTTTTCATGATTTGTGGTGACATTTTTCATGATTTGTGGTGACATTTTTCTAGACCTGTGACATTTTTCATGATTTGTGGTGACATTTTTCATGATTTAGGGTGACATTTTTCATGATTTGTGGTGACATTTTTCATGATTTGTGGTGACATTTTTCATGATTTAGGGAGAGGTTTTTCATGATTTGTGGTGACATTTTTCATGATTTAGGGAGAGGTTTTTCATGATTTGTGGTGACATTTTTCATGATTTAAAGAGATTTTTCAAGATTTAGGGAGAGGTTTTTCATGATTTAGGGAGAGGTTTTTCAAGATTTAGGGAGAGGTTTTTCATGATTTAGGGAGAGATTTTTCATGATTTAGGGAGAGGTTTTTCATGATTTGTGGTGAGATTTTTCAAGATTTGGGGTGAGATCTTTCAAAATTTCGGGTGAGATTTTTCAAGATTTGGGGTGAGATTTTTCATGATTTAGGTTTTGAGATTTTTTATGATCTGGGATGTGACTCTCTCAAGATTTAGAGTTTTTTTTTCATGACTTGGAGTGAGATTGTTTTCAAGATTTGGGATGAGAACTGATTGTCGCGATGACGTTCCATGACCGATTAGAAGCCTTGTATTGCATTGCTGTATTGCACATTCTGTAGTCTGATATTAGCTCAGGCCCAGCTTGTGAAATATGGCAAATAAACAGCGGTACTATTTACTTATCAGTGGCTCGGTCATTTTTAGATCATCGTAGATCAAAATAATCTGACTAAACTTCACGAGTCGATTTGGGCTAAGCGTGTAATTTCACCCAAGCTTATTATTATAAGCGCGACTCATTTGCGGGTCAGAACAACTATTTGCATTGCATTACAGGCCTTTTAGAGCCCTGATGACTGCCGATATGTATCGAAACTATATAAAACTGCCCATATGTCTCGAAACTACTCAAACTTGGCGATATGTATCGAAAATGCTCAAAATTGCCGATATGTATCGAAAATGTTAAAAATTGCCTATATGTATCGAAAAGCTCAAAATTGCCGATATGTATCGAAAATGCTCAAAATTGCCGATATGTATTGAAAATTCTTAAATTTGCCTATATGTATAGAAACTATATAGAACTGTATTTGTCGAAACTACTCAAAATTATTGATATGTATCAGAACTGTTATATAAAACCTGCCGATATGTATCGAAATGATTAATGCAACACTGCACAAATCAAACGGTAATAAAAATGTCGCCAAACCGACTCTCCCCGCTTTAGGCCGCGACCTAATCGGCGTGCAAAGCCTGATGAAGCGGCACCAGGCTCTCATCACCGAGCTGGACAATCACGAGCCTAGAATTCACGAAGTGGCCACCGAAGGCGAGAACATGGTTGCCGAGGACCACTTTGCCAAGGACGAAATTGCCAGCCGGATTAGCAAGCTGCGCAATCGCTGGGACCAGCTGCGCCAGAGGGCCGATGACAGGGCCCAGCTGCTGCAGGACTCAATGCAGGCCCAGCAGTACTTTGCCAATGCCAACGAGGCTGAGATCTGGATGAAGGAGAAGGAACCGCTTGTGTCCAGCATCGATTTCGGCAAAGATGAAGATTCCACCGAGGCGCTGATCAAGAAGCACGAGTCCCTCATTGAGGATGTGAAAGCCTACGGTGCTCAGATTGAGCAGCTTCGTGAGCAAGCCGACGGCTGCAAGCTGCGCGAAGCCCCCGTCGCTGACACGTTCGCTCGCGAGAAAGTTGTCGTCATTCACGACTATGACGGCTACAAAGCTCCCGTGCCCAACCCCATGCCTATCATTGTGCGCAAGAATGAGATCCTGACCCTCATTAGCACCAACCACAGTCAGTTCTGGAAGGTTGAGAAGAACGACGGTCAGGGCTACGTGCCCGTGCAGTGCGTGAAGAAGATTGACGCTCCGCTGAGCGACAGCCAGGCTCACCTGATTGAGCAGAACACCGTGGCTTCCCGGCAGAAGCAGATTGAAGAGCAATACGAACGCCTGCTCAAAGTTGGCAAAGATCGTAGCGAGAGACTCAATCAGTCTAATAATGCCTATAAACTGGTGCGCGAGGCCAATGACCTGTCTCAGTGGATTGTGGAGACCGAGACTAAGATTATCGAAGAGGAGCAGGTCAGTGGTTGTCAGTTTTTTACCTATTTGTAGATTGGTTTGACCGATTTTTAGATTGGTTTGACATATTTGTAGATTGGTTTGACAGATTTTTAGATTAGTTTGACATATTTTTAGATTGGTTTGACCGATTTTTAGATTGGTTTGACATATTTGTAGATTGGTTTGACCGATTTTTAGATTGGTTTGACATATTTTTAGATTGGTTTGACATATTTTTAGATTGGTTTGACCGATTTTTAGATTGGTTTGACCGATTTTTAGATTGGTTTGACCTATTTGTAGGTTGGTTTGACCGATTTGTAGATTGGTTACACTGATTTGTAGATTGGTTTAACAGTTTTTCAGATTGGTTTGACCGATTTTTAGATTGCTTTAACCGATTTGTAGATTTGTTTAACTGATTTGTAGATTGGTTTGACCGATTTGTAGATTTGTTTAACTGATTTGTAGATTGCTTTAACCGATTTGTAGATTGCTTTAACCGATTTGTAGATTGGTTTGACCGATTTGTAGATTGGTTTGACCGATTTGTAGATTAGTTTCGCCGATTTTTAGATTGGTTTGACTGATCTGTAGATTGGTTTGACTGATCTGTAGATTGGTTTGACTGATCTGTAGATTGTATTGATCAGTTGTAAAGTTACAAAATAATTCTCCAACCCAATCGCAGGAGGAAGTATTCGACAAAGTCGAAGAGCAGCAGAAGCGTTTCAACGAGATGCTAAAAAGCAAAGAAGACAAAAAGAAGAAGATCGAAGATCTGAAAGCCGTGGCGGACCAGCTGACTCTGCTAGGCCAGACTGAGGCTGTCGAGAAGATCACTACTCAAGTTGAGAACCTCAGCCAGCGCTGGACAGCCCTGGACTCCATGACCCAGGAGAAGGCTAACCAGCTGGAGAAGTGCCACGCTGTTCAGCTGTTCCATCGCGACCTTGACGAAACCGCCGAATGGATCAACGAGAAGGAGATGGCCGTCTCCATTGACGATGTTGGCAAAGACCTGCCGTCTGTGCAGCGGCTCCGGCGCAAGCACGGCGCTCTGGAGCGCGATCTCAACGCGCTGGACGAGCGAATCCGCGATCTGGATGCCAAGGCCTCCCAGCTGACCAAGGAGCACCCAGAGGAGATGAACGCCATCACTGATCACCTGGACGAGGTGTTGGGCAAGTGGCGCGATCTCACTAGCAGAGCCGATATGCGCAAGACTAAACTGGAGGCCTCCGAGGAGCTGCAGCGGTTCATGGCTGATTACAGGTGAGTCTGCTCTGCTATTGCAGACTGCTTAGTAGATTGGATTGAACAGTTTGCAAATTGGATTAATCAGTTTGTAAATTGGATTGATCAGTTTGCTGATCGGATTAAACAGTTTGCAAATTGGATTAATCAGTTTGCAAATTGGATTAATCAGTTTGTAAATTGGATTGATCAGTTTGCTGATCGGATTAAACAGTTTGCAAATTGGATTAATCAGTTTGTAAATTGGATTGATCAGTTTGCTGATTGGATTGATCAGTCTACAGATTGGATTGATCAGTCTACAAATTGAATTTATCAGTTTGCAGATCGAATTTTTCAGTTTGCAGATTGAATGGATCAGTTTGCAGATTGGATTGATCAGTTTGCAGATTGGATTGATCAGTTTGCAGATTGAATTGATCAGTTTGCAGATTGGCTTAAACTGTCAACATTTATTGTGCAGCAGTTTAAACAAATGGCATTTGAATTGCAGAGACCTGAAGTCCTGGATCGACACCATGATGGCTTTGGTGTCCTCAGATGAACTGGCTCACGACATCACCAGCGCCGAGGCCCTTCTTGAAAGACATTCGGTAAGCTGGTGTTCAAAGCAGTTTTTATCCATTCTCAAAAATATAATTAAAAAGTATATTGTGTGTTTCCTTGAGCCATAACTGTTATTTTGGTGTCAATTGTGTTCCTTTGTTCCGGTATCAGGATTTGCTAATAAGTAATTCACATTAATGTTTTTTGTATAATTGTATTGATTTTAATTATTCGTATTGTTAATGTAATTATAGTTTGCACTATGATTTAGAAGTACAAAAAAACTCATCACTTACATTCTCTCAATGTAAGCAAAATTGGCAACACTTTCAAATTGCACTTTAACCAGCCTAAATTAAACCGTACTAAGAAATTAATCTCAATAATTGTTTGTTAATAATTAATAACGCTTTTATAACAACAATGCACAGTCGAGTTCCTGCACTTTTTTGTTTAGTTTGCAACAAAGAGCATTAATAACGTGGCTGAGCCTGAATTTCCCTAATCATAGCTTCAATGGCGCTTATTTTTCACTACCAATTGTTCGTGCCTGTCTCCGTGTGTGTGCGTTTCCAGGTGTACAAAAAAGTCTAATCTAATCTGAAGTCTAATCTAATAATTAATAATTAATTGCGTGCAGGACTTGGCTGCTGAGATCAGTAGCCGCATTGCCGAACTGGCACCGCCCGAGGTACTACGATCGGAATTTAAGAAAAAGCACCGCTATTTATCGTATAAGACCGTTTCAGAATGCATATATGATAAACCTTTATCAGTCAGTTTATTATCTACTACTCAAACCCGGATCATAAATATCCTATATCAGTTTGTACTTTTTCATATTTATATTTTTCGCTTTAATCCTAGTCTTAGTGTCTGCCTGGTTCCACGTCATCAGGCTTCAAAATGGGTCATCCCCAGCCTCCCAGATCCTCAGTTGCTGGGTCAGCCTCCGAGACTACCGAGAGTGTCAGTTGTTGGGCCAGCCTCCTAGATCCTCAGTTGTTGGGCCAGCCTCCCAGCTCCTCAGTTGCTGGGCCAGCCTCCCAGCTCCTTAGTTGCTGGGCCAGCCTCCCAGAGTGTCAGTTGCTGGGCCAGCCTCCCAGCTCCTCAGTTGCTGGGCCAGCCTCCCAGATCCTCAGTTGTTGGGCCAGCCTCCCATATCCTCAGTTGTTGGGCCAGCCTCCCAGATCCTCAGTTGCTAGGCCAGCCTCCCAGATCCTCAGTTGCTAGGTCAGTCTCCCAGATCCCCAGTCCTCAATACTCAGTTGCTAGGTCAGCTTCCCAGATCCTCAGTTGCTAGGTCAGTCTCCCAGATCCCCAGTCCTCAATACTCAGTTGCTAGGTCAGTCTCCCAGATCCCCAGTCCTCAATACTCAGTTGCTAGGTCAGCCTCCCAGATCCTCAGTTGCTAGGCCAGCCTCCCAGATCCTCAGTTGCTAGGTCAGTCTCCCAGATCCCCAGTCCTCAATACTCAGTTGCTAGGTCAGCTTCCCAGATCCTCAGTTGCTAGGTCAGTCTCCCAGATCCCCAGTCCTCAATACTCAGTTGCTAGGTCAGCCTCCCAGATCCTCAGTTGCTAGGTCAGTCTTCCAGATCCCCAGTCCTCAATACTCAGTTGCTAGGTCAGCCTCCCAGATCCTCAGTTGCTGGGCCAGCCTCCCAGATCCTCAGTTGATAGGTCAGTCTCCCAGATCCCCAGTCCTCAATACTCAGTTGCTAGGTCAGCTTCCAGATCCTCAGTTGCTAGGTCAGTCTCCCAGATCCCCAGTCCTCAATACTCAGTTGCTAGGTCAGCCTCCCAGATCCTCAGTTGCTGGGCCAGCCTCCCAGATCCTCAGTTGATAGGTCAGCCTCCCAGATCCTCAGTTGCTAGGTCAGTCTCCCAGATCCCCAGTCCTCAATACTCAGTTGCTAGGTCAGCCTCCCAGATCCTCAGTTGCTAGGTCAGTCTTCCAGATCCCCAGTCCTCAATACTCAGTTGCTAGGTCAGCCTCCCAGATCCTCAGTTGCTGGGCCAGCCTCCCAGATCCTCAGTTGATAGGTCAGTCTCCCAGATCCCCAGTCCTCAATACTCAGTTGCTAGGTCAGCTTCCCAGATCCTCAGTTGCTAGGTCAGTCTCCCAGATCCCCAGTCCTCAATACTCAGTTGCTAGGTCAGCCTCCCAGATCCTCAGTTGCTGGGCCAGCCTCCCAGATCCTCAGTTGATAGGTCAGTCTCCCAGATCCCCAGTCCTCAATACTCAGTTGCTAGGTCAGCTTCCCAGATCCTCAGTTGCTAGGTCAGTCTCCCAGATCCCCAGTCCTCAATACTCAGTTGCTAGGTCAGCCTCCCAGATCCTCAGTTGCTGGGCCAGCCTCCCAGATCCTCAGTTGATAGGTCAGCCTCCCAGATCCTCAGTTGCTAGGTCAGTCTCCCAGATCCCCAGTCCTCAATACTCAGTTGCTGGGCCACTGCCTCCCAGAGTGTCAGTTGCTGGGCCAGCCTCCCAGATCCTGAAGATCATATGTTTATTATCATAAAATTACGCATCTATATTACTTTATGTATACAGATTGCCCCTAAAATAAATTTATTCAATCTTGACAAATCTACCATGCAACCTGCTTGCCCATATGTACTCCGTATAAATCTCTGTAACCATTGAGCCTACGTAACTATATAATATATATTGAATATAGTTAGTTTAGCCTTTAATTAAAGTTTTCGCCTTGTTAGACTGTAGGAATGCATGACTTTAAAACAGTCTCAAAAGTACAGACTGTCTGCTTTGCTGGAGTTTATTTTGTTTTATTTTTTTGAATCTATTTATGAACTGCGTTAGTAGTAGTGCTATTAGCTATTTATATTTACTAACCCGATCTGATGCCGTTACTTATCAAGCTGTCACATGGTCGGACGCGTGTCTAGTGTTAGTAATTTGCTAACTATTGCTCTGTCTATGTAATGAATTGCAGATTAAAGATGCCAATCTTTTAGACATGACCGCTTGCTTGTTGGAAGTAAGCCTCCCACACTGTTTAGTTAGTTGAGTTTATTGTAAATATTTTGTTCTCATTTGTTTGTTTGATTGATTGATTGACAAACAAGTTCTGTTTTAAATTTTGAAGACACTCAATATGTATCGAAATCAGTTTTAGCAACTGCCGATATGTATCGAAATCAGTTATAGCGACTGCCGATATGTATCGAAATCAGTTATAGCGACTGCCGATATGTATCGAAATCAGTTATTAAAACTGTCGATATGTATAGAAATCAGTTTTAGCAACTGCCGATATGTATCGAAAGTATAAAATACTTATCATGCTTATTGCATAGCAGTGCAAGTAAATCCTCCACAATTTTGTTGCTGATAATGAAGTAGTAATCGTTAAACATTTCGATAAACTCTCTCTCAGGAGCACAAAGTGGAAATCGAAGCGCGCAAAGGTACGTTTAACAATTTCGAGAACTACGGCAACAGCCTGCTGGACCGGGGTCACTACGCCTCGGACGAGATCAAAGAGCGAATGGAGGAGCTGGCCAAACTGCAGAAACAGCTGGGCACTTCCTGGGAGGAGCGGAGCAAAATTCTAGGAGAGAATCTGGACCTGCAGTACTACCTGCGCGAGTGCGAGCAGCTGGAGGAGTGGATGACCATCCGCGAAGGCTCCATCAAGCAGGCCGACAGCGCTGTTGACGGCGACAAAACCGTCGATGTGCTGATGAAGAAGCACGAGGATCTGGACAGGGCTATCAAGATCCAGGAGGACAAGATTAAAACCATGGTGGCCCAGGCCGACTCCCTGCGCAACAGTGAGCATTACGACAGCGACGGCATTGAGAACAAGAAGCAGGAGGTGCTGGCCAGATGGGGCTCGCTAAAGAAGGCTATGGAAGCTGACCGAGCCAAGCTGGGCGATGTTCGCAATCTGCAAGACTTCATCCGCGATGCCGAGGAGATGAACATCTGGATCAATGAGAAGCTGCAGTCGGTTGGTGACGATTCCTACAAGGACAGCGCCAAGATTGCCAATGTGCAGGCCAAATACCAGAAGCATCAGGCGTTTGTGGCCGAGCTGGCCGCGAATGCCGACCGGCTGAGGGGCGTCGTGGAGAATGGCCAGAGTGAGTTCGTTTGTTGAAAATTGTGCGAATAAAGCTCCTATATGGGAATCGAATCATAATTTGTCTGAATGAAACTATAATATGCGTAAATGAAACTAGAATTTGTGTGAATGAAGCCACTATTTGTGTGAATGAAGCCATAAATTTGTTAATGAAGCTATAATTTGTGTGAAGAATGAAGCCACGTGTGAAAGAAATAATAATTTGTGTGAATGAAACTATAATATGCGTAAATGAAACTAGAATTTGTGTGAATGAAGCTACTATTTGTGTGAATGAAGTCATAAATTTTGTAAATGAAGCTATAATTTGTTTGAAGAATGAAGCTATAATTTGTGTGAAGAATGAAGCCACGTGTGAATGAAACGATAATTTGTGTGAAGGAAGCCATGTGTGAATGAAACTATAATTTGTGTAAAAGAAGCCATAATGTGTGAATGGAATTATAATATGCGTAAATGAAACTAGAATTTGTGTGAATGAAGCCACTATTTGTGTGAATGAAGCCACTATTTGTGTGAATGAAACCATAAATTTTGTAAATGAAGCTTTAGTTTGTGTGAAGAATAAAGCCATGTGTGAAAGAAACCATAATTTGTGTGAATGAAACTATGATTTGTGTGAATGAAACTATGATTTGTGTGAATGAAACTATAATTTGTGTGAATAAAGCCATGTGTGAAAGAAACCATAATTTGTGTGAATGAAACTATGATTTGTGTGAATGAAACCATAAATTCTGTAAATGAAACTATAATTTGTGTGAATGAAGCCATGTGTGAATGAAACGATAATTTGTGTGAATGAAACTATAATTTTGTGTGATCGAATAAAGCCGTGTAAATTGTGTATAGTGTAAATGAAAATCTATTTTGTAAACAGAATCTCCTTTGTGTGACAGCACAGAGCCCTGTAACTGGGACATCAGATTAAACGCTTTTAGTCTAGCACATGCCCGGTGCCCAGTGCAAATGCATTTTTCAAGCTAAGCTTGTGAATCAGTGAATGAACCCCCTTCCCTTAGTGTGCGCACAGAGCGTGTTTAGAATAAAAGCTCTTATCTGCTTGCATATTTATTATACAAGCTTTCTTGGCAGTCGCAGGCCTGCTAAATCTGAGATAATGTTTACATTAATAAGATTTACAGTTAGCTGCGAACGTTTAACTGTGTTTTTTTAACTTCTTTGCATTCCTTTTCTGACCCAGCCAGGAAAGGGCGCTGGCTGACTAATGCTATAAGTTGCCGCCCCCCTTGCTAGCTTGCCTACCATGCATTCTAGACCTCTGTGCTTCAGTCTGGGTGCTGTACAGCACTGTACTCTCTGTCCTGTCTGTCTGCCCCTCTAGCCAGATCCACTCGCCTCGCCTCCCAGCCATACAAGGCCTAGGAATATAGTCATATAAAATATATCGATCCATGTCTGTTTGTCTACCCTCACTCGGCTCTTCTGCCTCTTAGCCTGTCTTGCAAAATTTGGTTAGAGAAAATAAGTTAGTTTTCCGCCTTTCGCTAACGCCGCAAAATGTAATTAAATACGCAAAGTTAGCTTTGTTTATTATGGGGAAAGAAAACTATTTAGTTGGTAGTATTACATTATATTATATAGAATTGCATTGATATTCGCACTACTCTACTGTTAAGTAGGTTACTAGTGCATTTTTCTGCTATAATTTTTCAAACAAGAAAAAACTACGAATGACTGTCACACTGTTCTTCATTATCATCATTGAGTTGATGCTGATTTTATGACAGGTTTGGGCCATAGACAGCTCATAAACTGTCAATCAGGTGGAGAAACTTCAAAAGTATAGCTTTTGTCATGCTATCTCAGCCTAGGGACATCCAAACTCAGCCAGCCCCATTCCGCAATGCGTTTTTGGCTCGAGCTAGTCGAGTTTTACCATAGACATGCTTCTTAAGGCCATGCTATCTCAGCCTGGGACATGCAATCTCAGCCAATATAGATTTCAATTGCAAACAGATCTCAATGCTATCATTTCTGTAACGTGACATGAAATGGCAACAAACAGCAATGAATGAACGCAGCAAGAAAAGTCAGTAAGAATCTGAAAAGTGGCTGAGATTGCATGTCCCAGGCTGAGAAAGCATGGCCTTAAGAAGCATGTCTATGGTAAAACTTGACTGGCTTACGTAAAAAATCGCACTGTTGAGATGGGCTGGCTGAGTTTGGATGTCTCTAGGCTGAGATAGCATGACAAATACTATATTATTCTGGCCACGGAAGTTTAATCGTCCGTGTTAATATAATAAAGCTAAAAAGTCCCTATCTCCGTAGTGTATTTCTAAGAAACGAGGTTCATACAGAAACTATTACTCTACTTAGAGTAAGCTATAATAAGCAAGCATTTTACTACCTATATTTTTAAATAATTTGTCATCATCAGAGCTAATCGACAATGGCCAGTGCATGGGCCAGGAGGATGCCGTCAAAGAGCAAGTTGAAAACCTGCAGAACGGCTGGAAAGAGTTGAACAAACGGGCGGAGGACAAGAGCGAGAAACTCAACGAGGCTAATCGTCAGGCTGTGTACAATGCCGGCATCAAGGACATCGAATTCTGGCTGGAAGAGACCGAGCACGCGCTGGACAATCAGCAGACTGGACGGGACAGCGGCGCCGTTGACGACCTGTTTAACAAGCAGGAGATTCTGCGCGCGGATATCGCCACTCATCAGGAGCGGATCGCCGATCTGGATCGGTTCGCCCAGGATCCTACCGGCCAGCTGGATCCGGAGGCCGTGCAGGTGCGGACACATTTATTGTCTTAAATGTGGCGCCAAATTGTGTCTTTAATATGGCGCCATGTTGTGTCTCTAATGTGGCGCCAAATCATGTCTTATATGTGATGCCAATTGTGTCTTTAATTTGGCGCCAAATTGTCTTTAATATGGCGCCAAATTGTCTTTAATATGGCGCCGAATTGTGTCTCTAATGTGGCGCCAGGTTGTGTCTCTAATGTGGCGCCGAGTTGTGTCTAATGTGGCGCCAGGTTGTGTCTCTAATGTGACGCCGGATTGTGTCTCTAATGTGGTGCCGGATTGTGTCTAATGTGGCGCCGGATTGTGTCTCTAATGTGGCGCCGGATTGTGTCTAATGTGGCGCCGGATTGTGTCTCTAATGTGGCGCCGGATTGTGTCTCTAATGTGGCGCCGGATTGTGTCTCTAATGTGTCGCCGGATTGTGTCTCTAATGTGGCGCCGGATTGTGTCTAATGTGGCGCCGGATTGTGTCTAATGTGGCGCCGGATTGTGTCTAATGTGGCGCCGGATTGTGTCTCTAATGTGGCGCCGGATTGTGTCTCTAATGTGGCGCCGGATTGTGTCTCTAATGTGTCGCCGGATTGTGTCTAATGTGGCGCCGGATTGTGTCTAATGTGGTGCCGGATTGTCTCTAATGTGGCGCCGGATTGTGTCTCTAATGTGGTGCCGAGTTGTGTCTCTAATGTGGCGCCGGATTGTGTCTCTAATGTGGCGCTGGATTGTGTCTCTAATGTGGCGCCGGATTGTGTCTCTAATGTGTCGCCGGATTGTGTCTAATGTGGCGCCGGATTGTGTCTAATGTGGTGCCGGATTGTCTCTAATGTGGCGCCGGATTGTGTCTCTAATGTGGTGCCGAGTTGTGTCTCTAATGTGGCGCTGGATTGTGTCTCTAATGTGGCGCCGGATTGTGTCTCTAATGTGGCGCCGGATTGTGTCTCTAATGTGGCGCCGGATTGTGTCTAATGTGGCGCCGGATTGTGTCTCTAATGTGTCGCCGGATTGTGTCTAATGTGGCGCCGGATTGTGTCTAATGTGGCGCCGGATTGTGTCTCTAATGTGGTGCCGGATTGTGTCTAATGTGGCGCCGGATTGTGTCTCTAATGTGGCGCCGGATTGTGTCTCTAATGTGGTGCCGGATTGTGTCTAATGTGGCGCCGGATTGTGTCTCTAATGTGGCGCCGGATTGTGTCTCTAATGTGGTGCCGGATTGTGTCTCTAATGTGGCGCCGGATTGTGTCTCTAATGTGGCGCCGGATTGTGTCTATATGTCGCATCGCCCTCCCCATCCAACCCAACCAATGCAGGAGCGCAAGAACCTCATCAACGATCGCTACGAGAAGATCAAGAAGCTGTGCGACGAGCGCGCCGCTCGCCTGGAGAAAGCCAAGAAGCTGCACGACTTCTTCCGCAACCTGGACGACGAAGAGGCCTGGATTCGCGAGAAGAAGATTTTGGTGCAGAGCGGCGAACTCGGCCGCGACCTGCTCGGCGTGCAGAATCTGATGAAGAAGCACCGCCGATTGGAGGGCGACATTCACGCTCACGAGCCAGCCATCCGCGCCGTGGAAGAGGAAGGTCACCGGCTCATTGCCGAGGGCAAAGTTGAGGATCCGGCCGAGATTGAGAACCGGCTGCGGAAGCAGGCTGAGAACTGGGAGGAGCTCAAGGAGCTGGCAGCTGAGAGAGCTCGCAAGCTGGACCAGTCTGTCAAGTGAGTGGCTGGTTTGTGCTTTGGGGTTGGGGCAGCTGAGAGGCAGATTGGGGCATCTGAGAGGCAGATTGGGGTAGCTGAGAGGCAGATTGGGTTAGCTGAGAGGCAGATTGGGGCATCTGAGAGGCAGATTGGGGTAGCTGAGAGGCAGATTGGGTTAGCTGAGAGGCAGATTGGGGCAGCTGAGAGGCAGATTGGGGCAGCTGAGAGGCAGATTGGGGCAGCTGAGAGGCAGATTGGGGTAGCTGAGAGGCAGATTGGGGCATCTGAGAGGCAGATTGGGGTAGCTGAGAGGCAGATTGGGTTAGCTGAGAGGCAGATTGGGGCATCTGAGAGGCAGATTGGGGTAGCTGAGAGGCAGATTGGGTTAGCTGAGAGGCAGATTGGGTTAGCTGAGAGGCAGATTGGGGCATCTGAGAGGCAGATTGGGTTAGCTGAGAGGCAGATTGGGGCATCTGAGAGGCAGATTGGGGTAGCTGAGAGGCAGATTGGGTTAGCTGAGAGGCAGATTGGGGCAGCTGAGAGGCAGATTGGGGTAGCTGAGAGGCAGATTGGGGCAGCTGAGAGGCAGATTGGGGTAGCTGAGAGGCAGATTGGGGCAGCTGAGAGGCAGATTGGGGCAGCTGAGAGGCAGATTGGGTTAGCTGAGAGGCAGATTGGGTTAGCTGAGAGGCAGATTGGGGCAGCTGAGTGGGGCAGCTGAGAGGCAGATTGGGGCAGCTGAGAGGCAGATTGGGGCAGCTGAGAGGCAGATTGGGGCAGCTGAGAGGCAGATTGGGGCATTGCAGAGGCAGGTGACCACACTGCAACAAAAACCCCACCGCAGGTACCACGAGTTCCTCACCCAGGTTGAGGAGGAAGAGGCGTGGATCATGGAGAAGCAGCACCTGCTGTCATCCAACGATCTCGGCGACAACCTGGCTGCAGTGCAGGGCCTGCTGAAGAAGCACGACACCTTCGAGACCGACTGTCACGTGCACGAGGAGCGGTGCCAGGAGATCTGCTCCAAAGGCGACGAGCTCATTGCCGCCGACAACATCCAGAAGGACACCATCGAGCGTCGTTGCGAAGGTCTCAAAGCCAAGCTGGAGGTGCTGCGCAACGCTGCCGCTAAACGACGCAGTCAGCTGACTGACAACTCCGCCTTCCTGCAGTTCATGTGGAAAACCGACGTTGTGGAGTCCTGGATCAAGGACAAGGAGTCCATCGTGCGCTCTGACGACTACGGCCGGGATTTGAGCAGCGTGCAGACTCTGCTCACCAAGCAGGAGGCTTTTGATGCTGGGCTGCAGGTGAGCTGCCGTCTGGGGAGTGTAGGGTCTGTAGGGTAAATGAAGGGTCTGTAGGGTGAATGAAGGGTCTGTAGGGTATATGAAGGGTCTGTAGGGTATATGAAGGGTCTGTAGGGTGAATGAAGGGTCTGTAGGGTATATGAAGGGTCTGTAGGGTAAATTAAGGGTCTGTAGGGTAAATAAAGGGTCTGTAGGTTGAATGAAGGGTCTGTAGGGTGAATGAAGGGTCTGTAGGTTGAATGAAGGGTCTGTAGGGTGAATGAAGGGTCTGTAGGGTATATGAAGGGTCTGTAGGGTAAATAAAGGGTCTGTAGGGTAAATGAAGGGTCTGTAGGGTAAATGAAGGGTCTGTAGGGTAAATGAAGGGTCTGTAGGGTGAATAAAGGGTCTGTAGGTTGAATGAAGGGTCTGTAGGGTGAATGAAGGGTCTGTAGGGTATATGAAGGGTCTGTAGGGTATATGAAGGGTCTGTAGGGTATATGAAGGGTCTGTAGGGTAAATGAAGGGTCTGTAGGGTAAATAAAGGGTCTGTAGGGTGAATGAAGGGTCTGTAGGGTATATGAAGGGTCTGTAGGGTATATGAAGGGTCTGTAGGGTATATGAAGGGTCTGTAGGGTAAATGAAGGGTCTGTAGGGTAAATGAAGGGTCTGTAGGGTAAATAAAGGGTCTGTAGGTTGAATGAAGGGTCTGTAGGGTGAATGAAGGGTCTGTAGGGTGAATGAAGGGTCTGTAGGGTGAATGAAGGATCTGTAGGGTGAATGAAGGGTCTGTAGGGTGAATGAAGGGTCTGTAGGGTGAATGAAGGGTCTGTAGGGTGAATGAAGGGTCTGTAGGGTGAATGAAGGATCTGTAGGGTGAATGAAGGGTCTGTAGGGTGAATGAAGGGTCTGTAGGGTGAATGAAGGGTCTGTAGGGTGAATGAAGGGTCTGTAGGGTGAATGAAGGGTCTGTAGGGTGAATGAAGGGTCTGTAGGGTAGATGAAGTGTATGTAGGGTAAATGAAGGGTCTGTAGGTTGCATGAAGGGTTGAATGAAGGGTCTGTAGGGCAAATAAAGGGCCTGTTAGGTAAATGAAGGGTTTGGGTAGGGTCTGCGTGTTTATTGCATCGAGTCCATTGAAGTACATCGAGATCCACATCTCACCATGAACTCAATTCGCCACAATCGCAGGCATTCGAGAAGGAAGGCATCCAGAGCATCTCCGCCCTGCGCGACCAGCTGGTCGAGGCCAAGCACGACCAGACTGAGGCCATCAACAATCGCCTGAAATTCGTGCTGCAGCGCTGGGAGGCCCTGAAGAAGGGCTCAACCGCCCGGCGTGACCAGCTGAAGGATCTGGAGAAGCGCTACAAGCACGTGGAGGATCTGTTCCTTCAGTTCGCCAAGGAGGCCTCCGCCTTCAACTCCTGGTACGAGAACGCCGAGGAAGACTTGCTGGATCCAGTTCAGTGCAACTCGCTGGACGAAGTCAAGAAGCTTCGCGAGCACCACGAACGATTCAAAGTGTCGCTGAAGGACTCGGAGGAGCGCTATCGCAGTTTGGAGAAGCTGGACAAAGAGATCAAAGAGTTTGCGGTGACCTTGAATCCCTACACCTGGTACACCATGGAGAACATCCAGAGCACCTGGGAGAATCTCAAGGCCATCATTGTGAACCGGGACCGGGAGCTCACTGCCGAGCTGCGCAACCAGGAGCGCAAGGAGGAGTTCAGGAAGAGCTTCGCCAATATTGCTAACAAGTTCCACGACTGGGTAAGCTGTTCATTTACAGGGATCTGCTGCTCACTGTTGCAGATCTTAATCTCTTAAAACCCTGCATCTCAGTCTATGTCCCCTCATTTCAACTTTCAAAACTACAAACCTTCATCTCAAGCTTGCAAACCCTTCATCTCGAGCCTACTAGCCCTTCATCTCCGACCTACAAACCCTTCATCTCCAACCTACAAACCCTTCATCTCCAACCTAGAAACCCTTCATCTCCAACCTACAAACCCTTCATCTCCAACCTACAAACCCTTCATCTCCAACCTAGAAACCCTTCATCTCCAACCTAAAAACCCTTCATCTCCAACCTAAAAACCCTTCATCTCCAACCTAAAAACCCTTCATCTCCAACCTGAAACAGGTGGAGACCACCCGCCGCGCCATGCTGAGCATCAGCACCCAGGAGGATCTGAACTACGAAGCCCAGCTGCAGCGCATCAAGGAGGCCTCCGTGGACATCCGGGCCCGCAAGCAGGACCTCAAGGACATCAACCAGTGGACCACATCGCTAGAGAACGAGATGATCCTGGAGAACCAGTACACCAGCCACTCGGCGGTGTCCCTCAGCCAGGCCTGGGACCAGCTGGACCAGCTTGCCATGCGCATGCAGCACAGCCTGGAGCAGACCATCCTGGCCCTGCAGCAGGCCGGCGTGCCAGACGACGTGAAACGCGAATACATCATGATGTTCAAGCACTTCGACAAGGACAACTCTGGCCGGTTGGACAAGCGCGAGTTCAAGCAGTGCCTGCTGGCTCTCGGCCACGATTTGAAATTCGGCGAAGACAGCGACGCCGTGTTCGACTCGGTGATGGCCCGGGTTGACCCCAACCGCAGCGGCTACGTTGAGATGCAGGAGTTCATCAACTACATGATCATGAAGGAGACTGAGAACGTCTCCTCTCGTCTGGACGTTGAAGAAGCCTTCAAAGCCCTGTGCCGCGAAGGCCGGCCGTACATCACCCGCGACGAGTTGTACAGCTCGCTGCCAAAGGTGCAGGCGGACTACTGCGTCCGCAGCATGGAGCCCTACGTTGATCCCAACGGCCGCGCAGTTCCCGACGCTTATAACTATCAGAAGTTCACCATGAACGTGTTCCAGAACTGACCAGCATGCTACTGACAGTAATATGATGCAGACGCTGAAAAACTAATATAGCCATTTTTATATTATTATTATAAATGCTTCTCCCTGCCCTTATAACTCTGTGTTTTCTAGTATAGCTTCACTAGTATAATATTATTACTATTACTATTACTATTTATAATAGTCCTTTAACTCGTAACTCGGTGTTATGGTTCGTCATCGTATCTAAGCTTATATGTTATTTCTATTTCTATCGATATGCAGCTCGCATCTGCTTTTCTCTGTTGCCTGAATATATCAGTGTCTCTCTCCGGTTTCGGCTTCTATTTTGTTTGATCATTTCAAATTCAAAAAATAGAGTACTAATTAGCTGATAAATAACTCATTAAAATACAGAGAGAGAGAGAGACTTAACAGGCCGAGAGAAATCAGATTAATTATATTATTGATTTTCAAATCCCATTCATTTTACGCAATAAATTTACGCAAATTAATTAAACACTACTGTTAGTAACTAAAAAGCGCTTTTTTTCTCCGGATTTTTTTCTTATTGAAAAAAGTAAAAAATAAACTAGATATTCACTACTGCTACTGCTTACTACCAGTACTAATTGTAGGCTTTTTTGTCGCTTTCGAAACAGAAATTCAATTGCTAGAATAAATTTATTTAGTTCTGTGCGCAAGCCAGCTAAAACGCTATAAGAAAAGTTCGCCTTTGCACTTTTACCTGTACCCGCTGTCACTGAGACACGAATCCAAGTAGTTAATCAAATTTATTATGAAAAATTATAATACAATACAATTTTTCGCTTTCAATTTTTTTCTCATTTCAATATCTTTTTGAATACGAAAAGTCTGCTTTTCGCTTGTTATTGTTCCACTTGGAATAGAAACTAAAATAAATATTATACTGAATACCCGGCTATAGTGTTTATTTATTTATTCGTAACAATTTCCACCAACCCACTTAGCCTTTTACCCGCTTTGAGAACTCAGTAGCGTTCGCTTGAAAATCTGTGTCCATTGGGTTGGCTTTGTTATTTTTACTCGATTCTCATCGTGAGATGAGAGGATGAGAGCGAGGTGAGAGGGGATGAGAGTGAGGTGAGAGGGGATGAGAGCGAGGTGAGAGGGGATGAGAGTGAGGTGGGAGGGGAGGGGATGAGAGCGAGGTGAGAGGGGATGAGAGTGAGGTGGGAGGGGAGGGGATGAGAGCGAGGTGAGAGGGGATGAGAGTGAGGTGAGAGGAGATGAGAGCGAGGTGACAGGGGATGAGAGCGAGGTGACAGGGGATGAGTGCGAGGTGACAGGGGATGAGTGCGAGGTGAAAGGGGATGAGAGCGAGGTGAGAGGGGATGAGAGCGAAGTGAGAGGGGATGAGGGCGAGGTGAGAGGGGATGGGAGTGAGGTGAGAGGGGATGAGAGAGGGAAATTAGATGAGAGTGAGTGAGATGTGAGTGTGAGTGAGGTGAGAGAGGGGATGAGAGTGAGTTGAGAGGGGATGAGAGTGGGGTGAGAGAGGAGATGAGAGTGAGTTCTGAGGGGATGAGAGGGGATGAGAGTGAGGTGAGGGGATGAGACGGGTGAAAGCTGATAAGAGATGAGTTGAGAGAGGATGAGAGCTAGGTGAGGTGAGAGGAGATGGGGAGTGAGAGTGAGGTTAGTGGGGCCGGGAGTGAGGTAAGAGAAGGTGAGAGGGGATTAGAGTGAGGTGAGAAGATGCACTTTCTTTCAATTTTGCTGCATTCTTTCGAATTCTCGAGTTTACTGGCTACAGCTGGTCCCAGAGCCAGCTCAATGCATCCAGGATACCCTCCATCCACCACTGAAGCTTCAGCCGGCACCCGAGCCCGAGGTCTTAAAATCAGTGCAAACAATGAATGCTTGGAGGGGGATGGCCACTGGCTTGCCGAAAAATATCCCCATACCTTAGCCAGTATAAGGAATGCCCTCGGAGGGAAATAAGTAGCTCTCTAGCTGTGTTTGGTAATATTTTTCCGAGCGGCTTGATAAGAGCTTGAGAACTGATCCCCGTTCGTGTGGGATCGCGGAGCAGAGATAGCCTGCAGTGTGTTTGCCAAGTGGTGGGCCTTCTGGCCCCATCGCATTAGAGCCGCATGGGCTGCTGCGGTGGGTTGGATCCGCGCCATCTGCTGCTGTAATTCCCTGAAATTTGGCGCGTTTTGTTGGTGAATTGAAAATTTTGCTCTGAATTTTTTTATTCTTAGATATGGTAATAAAATTTTTCACATACATGTAGTTACCAGGTAATCGTACATTAATTCATTTTTTCTGCTTTTAAAAGGCTTGATTGTGTGTCTCTGGCCCGATCAATTAACAAGCATCTTCGTGCTGCGGCGCATGTCACGTGACTGACACGTGTCCGGTGGATACATGTACCTCTCAGCCTCCGATTGCGCTTAGGAATTCCTCTGTTGCCATTTTTTCGATTTGGCTCTTGTAAGAGAAAGTGTGGGGTAGGGAGCGGGCAAGGAGTGGGAGAGAGCGGATGGGGAGCAGAAAGGTGAACGGGAGAGAGCGGAACACGAGCGGGAGACAGCGGAAGAGGAGCGGGAGACAGCGGAAGGGGAGTGGGAGACAGCGGAAGGAAAGTAGGAGACAGCGGAAGGAGAGTAGGAGACAGCGGAAGGAGAGTAGGAGACAGCGGAAGTAGAGTGGGAGACAGCGGAAGGAGAGCGGGAGACAGCGGAAGGGGAGTGGGAGACAGCGGAAGGAGAGTAGGAGACAGCGGAAGGAGAGCGGGAGACAGCGGAAGGAGGGTGGGAGACAGCGGAAGGAGAGTGGGAGACAGCGGAAGGGGAGTGGGAGACAGCGGAAGGAGAATGGGAGACAGCGGAAGGGGAGTGGGAGACAGCGGAAGGAGGGTGGGAGACAGCGGAGGGCGGTTTGGAGTGGAAGAGGCTGAGCTTCATACAGATAGGAGGCAGGGGGCGAATTTCGCTAGAACTCCTGCACAGAGCCGGAGCAGTGGGAGGCGGTGGCTCAAGTCACAGAGCGGGCAGTAGGGGGGTTGGAGGCCAATTAATGAGTGATTGGGCACTCAAAGTCGAAAGATGCAACTCTCAACTCCGGGCCAATTCAAGCTTCATATCCGAAGGGCCAATCTCCACAGCTCAAAGCCATTGTCGCAGTCATATATGAATTCTAATATCCGTCAGCGGTAGAAAAATTAGTCGACAGGTGTTGCCACAGGTTCGCCCGAGAGGCAGAGGGGAATTGGGTTCGGTTTGAGCAGGGACTGCTTGAGATAGCGCCGCTGGACTGGAAACTGAAAGAAACAAGCTGCCCCATTTTGACGCTGGGGTCGATGAAGGTTGTGAATGTTGTGAATGTTGTGAATGCTGTGAGGGTTGTGAATGTTGTGAGGGTTGTGGATGCTGTGAGGGTTGTGAATGTTGTGAATGTTGTGAAGATTGTGAATGCTGTGAGAGTTTTGAGGATTGTGAAGAGTTGGGGAAGGTTGTGAATGTTTTGAGGGTTGTGAAGAGTTACGGATCGAAGGTTGTGAATGTTGTGAGGGTTGTGAAGAATTGGGGAGGGTTGTGAATGTTGTAAGGGTTGTGAATGTTGTGAGGGTTGTGAATGTTGTGAGGGTTGTGAATGCTGTGAGGGTTGTGAATGTTGTGAGGGTTGTGAATGTTGTGAGGGTTGTGAATGTTGTGAGGGTTGTGAATGCTGTGAGGGTTGTGAATGCTGTGAGGGTTGTGAATGTTGTGAGGGTTGTGAATGTTTTGAATGTTGTGAGGGTTGTGAATGAAGAGTTGGCGAAGGTTGTGAATGTTGTGAATGTTGTGAATGTTGTGAATGTTGTGAACATTGTGAATGTTGTGAATGTTGTGAATGTTGTGAACATTGTGAATGTTGTGAATGTTGTGAATGTTGTGAACATTGTGAATGTTGTGAATGTTGTGAACATTGTGAATGTTGTGAATGTTGTGAACATTGTGAATGTTGTGAACATTGTGAATGTTGTGAATGTTGTGAATGTTGTGAATGTTGTGAATGTTGTGAAGGTTGTGATGGTTGTAAAGCAAAGGTCGTATTCGTTGCCACCCTAACGTCTAAATGAGCATGTTCTATTCCATCTTCCAGTCCACTTGCTGCTATCTCCAGAGAAGTCCATGGCTTGAGTTCTCCAAGCCAGCCAAGACTGTCTACAGCAGGTCTCGGAGCAGTTGGCGTGGCTGGGCCAATTTCTATATGCAAATCAGAGAGACAGAAGGCAAATACTGTTGACGCAACGTTCGATTTTAGAATAACTGTCCCGCTTGAATTTTAAACTTTGATTAAAGAAATTGCGGCTGGCTTTTGGCATGGCTTGTCCTGTGGTGCGGTACGCCAAGTGCTCTGACTCCGATTGTGAGATTTGGAGTCGCTGTGATTCTCAGATGAAGCTGAATATCGGTGCGTTAAATAAATCTTCATCCTTTTCAAAATTCTCACGAACTGATTCGCAGAGAGGAGAGGAGAGACGAGAAAAGGAAGGAGAGATGACAAAGAGGAGAAGGGAGACTGAAAAGAGGAGAGGGAGAGGAGAGAGAGGAGAGGGCTAGAGGAGGGGGGAGAGAAGAGAGGGGAGAGGAGAGAGAGAGGAGAGAGAGGAGAGGAGGAGAGAGGAGAGAGCTAGAGGAGGGGGAGAGAAGAGAGGGGAGAGGAGAGAGAGAGGAGAGAGAGGAGAGGAGGAGAGAGGAGAGGGCTAGAGGAGGGGGAGAGAAGAGAGGGGAGAGGAGAGAGAGAGGAGAGAGAGGAGAGGAGGAGAGAGGAGAGGGCTAGAGGAGGGGGAGAGAAGAGAGGGGAGAGGAGAGAGAGAGGAGAGAGAGAGGAGAGAGAGAGAGGGAGAGAGAGAGAGAGAGAGAGAGAGGGGAGGAGAGAGAAGACTCAGAGGAGAGGGAGAGGCCAGAGAGGCCAGGGGAGAGGGAGAGGGCCAGGGGAGAGGGAGGGGAGGGCCAGGGGAGAGGGAGAGGGCCAGGGGAGAGGGGAGGGCCAAGGGAGAGGCAAGGAGGGGGAGATGTCACGGATTTTGGCTGCCGCAAATCAATAGCGACACATTGGACCCGCAGCCAGCAAGGAGGCCAGCAGCCATTTCCATTCCCTGACACACACAGCGGTCCTGACCATATTGAGTGCCTCGAAGTCCAGTTGTTGTAGGTGCGTGACGGTCCGTCAAGCACTTGTTTTAGACTGTCATAAGTATTAATTTGATCTCAACCTATTTTTATTGCTAGTAAATTACTGCACCTGTAAAATAATTTACAAAGTTATCTTAGCTTCATTGGCTTGACATGGCCGCTCCTGATAAACTTGGTTGAGCAAATTCTCTCATGGAATATGCTCTAATTTTATTTATATGCCTCGTCATAAGCCAGTTTTACAACCTGAACCAAGAGTAAATTACAACTGGGCAATTGATCTTGGCTGGCCGCGGAGGCGACTCCTTTGAACTTTGCCGTCGTCTTGAAAATAAGCCTCCTATGCCATAAAAATATAATTGAGTTCAATGTACAATTTATGCTGTAAATTTTGTAGGCACTAATTTTGTTAACTTTTATTAGAGAGCTCGTTTACTATCTTGTACAATGTACAACTTGTGCAGTGCGTTTTAGGCAATCTTTTATTGAGGTCAGATCTTATCTCTACTGTCTCCTCTCCTCTCTTTTCCTCTCCTCTCCTCTCCTCTCCTCTCCTCTCCTCTCCTCTCCTCTCCTCTCCTCTCCTCTCCTCTCCTCTCCTCTCCTCTCCTCTCCTCTCCTCTCCTCTCCTCTCCTCTCCTCTCCTCTCTCCTCTCCTCTCCTCTCCTCTCCTCTCCTTTCCTCTCCTCTCCTTTCCTCTCCTTTCCTCTCCTCTCCTTTCCTCTCCTTTCCTCTCCTCTCCTTTCCTCTCCTTTCCTCTCCTTTCCTCTCCTCTCCTTTCCTCTCCTTTCTTCTCCTCTCCTCTCTCTCTCTCTCCTCTCCTCTCCTCTCCTCTCCTCTCTCCTCTCCTCTCCTCTCCTCTCCTCTCCTCTCCTCTCCTCTCCTCTCCTCTCCTCTCCTCTCCTCTCCTCTCCTCTCTTTCCTCTCCTCTCCTTTCCTCTCCTCTCCTCTCCTCTCCTCTCCTCTCCTCTCCTCTCCTCTCCTCTCCCTCCTCTCTTCCCCTCTCCTCTCTCCTCTCTTCCAACCTTCCTCAGACAATGATAAGCATCATCGGCTTTTTTATTTGCAATAAATCAGTTAAAAAATCATGGCTAATGAATATTGTATCGCATATGTTAAATTAACATATTTTCCTCAGTTCCGCTACTTGTTATAGATGGTTAACAAAAATTTTTTGTTGAAAAAATACCGAATAAAATCTTCATGCAGGCTAGGATTCCTATCATGCGTTGTTCTTCGAACATGATGTCGCTAGACTAGAATGACTTTTCCAGTCAGTTTCACTTATCTGATTGGGCTATCTCTCTCATGAAGTTTTTTTTCTAGTGAGTGAGAGGTAACTATGCCGTTCATAGTTCACAGCTTCCTGGTTGGTTGCTAAGTTAGAATTTAACGAATTTTGAGATTTTAACGGTATAATGAATCATAAATGTTACAGTGAAGTTAGCGAATAAATTTCAAGAGCATGGATTGTAGAGTATACTGTATCAGATTCGCTAAAGCATATTCGTATTGCATTTCTATGATGCCTATGGGCAAGTCAAGTGTGGAAATATTGTAACATCTGCGTAGCAAGTGTACAGGGCAAGCGTTTTATGCTTAAATTTTTTTAATATTGAAAAAACTGCATCTCTACATGTGGTCTTGTCCGAGAGTTGGTTGTCACGGTGATTGTCGGGAAAGTCTGGGGAGAAAAATCGAATGAAAAGTGTGAGAGTAGAGGTGAGATGGTAGAGGGGAGAATAGAGTGAGTAGAGGGGAGAGTGGAGTGGATAGAGGGGAGAATGGAGTGGAGAGGGAAGAGTAGATGGGAGAGGATAGAGGGGAGAGTATGGAGAGGATAGAGAGGAGAGGGGAGAGGATAGAGGGGAGAGTGGAGAGGATAGAGGGGAGAGTGGAGAGGATAGAGGGGAGAGTGGAGAGGATAGAGAGGAGAGGGGAGAGGATAGAGGGGAGAGTGGAGAGGATAGAGGGGAGAGTGGAGAGGATAGAGAGGAGAGTGGAGAGGATAGAGAGGAGAGGGGAGAGGATAGAGGGGAGAGTGGAGAGGATAGAGGGGAGAGTGGAGAGGATAGAGAGGAGAGGGGAGAGGATAGAGGGGAGAGTGGAGAGGATAGAGGGGAGAGTGGAGAGGATAGAGGGGAGTGGAGAGGATAGAGGGGAGAGTGGAGAGGATAGAGGGGAGAATGGAGTGGAGAGGGAAGAGTAGATGGGAGAGGGTAGAGGGAGAGTGGAGAGGGTAGAGGGAGAGTATGGAGAGGATAGAGGGGAGAGTGGAGTGGAGAGGGGAGAGTGGAGAGGGGAGAGTGGAGTGGATAAGGATAGAGTACAAGAGTATATATGGGAGAACAAAGGTAAAAGTGAGAAGGAAAAGCAATGGAGAAAGAGGTCACAGAGAGAATCAAAGCAGTTCACGGAATTAGTGGAACAGGCTGCGCCGCTCTCCAACAAGGCCATGCATGTACCCACAGCGGTAGACTTCAATCGGCCGTGGACCCCATAAGTCTCAGCTATATTTATTATATGCAGTAGCCATTATTATTTGAGTTTAAGTCCTCCCTGCCGTCCTGTGGTGCTAAAAATGGCTTTTGCAGGTGGGTGGGTCAGCGGGGGGGGAGGGTCGGGCAGCGGTCCCAGTAATTAATTTCCACGTTTGTTGAAAGAGAACATTTTCTTTCTGCCGATTATTTACCGACCCTGAATTCAATCTGTCGTGGCATTTTTACTTGTAGGTCGAGTAGAAAACTTAAACTTGTTCTCTGTATGTTACTCGTAGTTATAGCAAATATTATATTTTTTCGAATTGGTACTAACTGGTGATTTAATCTGATGAGCTCATCCTTTATGCTTATTTTGCCAATAATAACCTGCTGTCTATGGCCAGAACTCTTAACCGCTCGCAAACTCAACCCATACTCCGACAATTGTCTATGGCCAGAACTCTTAACCGCTCGCAAACTCAACCCATACTCCGAAAATCGTCTATGGCCAGAACTCTTAACCGCCCACAAATTCAACCCATACTCCGACAATTGTCTATGGCCAAAACTCTTAACCGCTCACAAATTCAACCCATGCTCCGACAATTGTCTATGGCCAAAACTCTTAACCGCTCACAAATTCAACCCATGCTCCGACAATTGTCTATGGCCAGAACTCTTAACCGCTCGCAAATTCAACCCATGCTCGGCAATTGTCTATGGCCAGAACTATTAACCGCTCGCAAATTCAACCCATGCTCCGACAATTGTCTATGGCCAGAACTATTAACCGCTCGCAAATTCAACCCATGCTCGGCAATTGTCTATGGCCAGAACTCTTAACTGCTCACAAATTCAACCCATGCTCGGCAATTGTCTATGGCCAAAGTCCTGTGTAGGGACAGCATTGAATTTAGGACATCGAGCAGTTGAATTCAGACTTAAAACGCTAATCCTATTCAATGCTAGCTGCCTGTGCCATAGACGGTGTTTTGACCATAGACGAAAGTGGAAGCATTGCCAGTGTCTTAAAATGAATTCTATAATATACTATTGGTATTGTACCATAGACAAAAATTCTGGTTACATTTTAGCCGGAATGAGGTGTGGGGCGAGGTCTCCCTCTCGACCATAGACTATTTAATTCTTTAAACCATCTCTCTAATCTCTAGAGACAGCTCGTAGATATTGGCAGAGCTTTTATTAACCGTGGCGATTTTCTGCGAGACTAATAAAAGTGTGAAATTTTCTAGTCACAGCTCTGCACACTGGTCACGTGTCACGGGTAGGGGACAGGGGAGATCCCTACAGTGCGACTCCGCCCCAATAAGCTAATCAAAGGCTGGGTGTCAAAGGCTCAAAGCTCAAACTTCAAAGCCTTGCATTTAGGTCAGCCATCGAGGTCTTGAATTGCGCAATGACAGCTCAAACAGAAATTGTTTGCTTAACAACAAGGCACTAATTCGAGCTAGTAGCGGGTCGCCACGAAAAGTTCGGCTAATCAAAATAAATTGAAGGCGCGCGGCCGACCTCGTCAAAAAATTCAACTTTCAGTATAGATGACGTCACTCTTATTGATAAGCTGTCTCATTTGGTATTCGAACTTCTCACCTTTCTTATCCAGCAACTAACGCAGCGGGTGTGAGGTGGGTGGGCAAACGCAACTCCCTGTCTCCGCGTCTTTCCTTGTGGCTAATCGGCCGTTTGTAATTGAGGAAGCACTGATGGAGCAGAAGAGACAGCGTGTGTGAGAGGGCGAGTGGACTCAGCGGCACTTGGTGACAACAACGCGAATTTCAATGCTGATTGCATGCTATAGCTGGATTTCTTTTCGCTGTTTGACAAAATCTTTTTTTTTGACAACTCTGACAGGCAACTAAGACTCTCTCCAAAGTGATGGAACTCGGTGAGTGCACAGGCTGATGGACTAAAATGCAAAATTACAGAAAAAGGTGAAATTTACAGATTTACTCTCCAATATCTGCCGACAGACGGAGAGGGGAGAGAAGTAGAGAATAGAGAAAAGTGAAGCGAGAGAAGCGAAGCGAGGGGAGAGGAGAGGAGAGGAGAGGAGAGGAAGAGAGAGGAGAGGAGAGAGGAGAGGAGAGGAGAGGAGAGAGAGGAGAGGAGAGGAGAGGAGAGGAGAGGAGAGGAGAGGAGAGGAGAGGAGAGAGAGAGGAGAGGAGAGGAGAGGAGAGGAGAGGAGAGAGAGATCAGGAGAGGAGAGAGAGAGAGGAGAGGAGAGAGAGAGGAGAGGAGAGGAGAGGAGAGGAGAGGAGAGGAGAGAAGGAGAGGAGAGGAGAGGAAGGAGAGGAGAGGAGATCAGAGGAGAGGAGAGGAGAGAGAGAGGAGAGGAGAGGAGAGAGATCAGATGAGAGGAGGAGAGAGGAGGGAGAGGAGATGAGATGAGAGGAGATCAGAGGAGAGGAGAGGAGAGGAGAGGAGAAGTGGAGGCGATAGCCAAGTTTAGCCGATGGCATAAAGCCTTCAAACCTACGGAGGCGGAGCGGAAGCAGAGACAACCTAACTGTCACGCAGACTCCAGTCCAGAGGCGGTTAATTAGGTCAGCAGGGACCGCCCCAAGTCCCAGCCTGAGTCCAAGTTCCAACAATAATCCCTGAAGGCTCTGACTGAAGCAGAATGAAACCAAGACCAACCAAGACTTTTCCCAACAAAGAGTTCTTCCTGCATAAGCAATGCCATTAATAATATATGATAAAATATGCACAACACAGAGATTTCTATTGCCAAAAATGATTGAATACTAAAATATAGGAATATAAATTGACAGACTGGTAAACCCTGTCTGACAGCTCTTTCTTCCTCTGCCATTAGAACACAGGGGATGCAGTCCCAGCTGACCTGGATTTCAGTCAGCTCAAGAGATTATAAGCAGAATGAGCAGAGCAGACTCCAGACAGTCTGCAACAAGTTTCTTGTCTCAGTATGCATATCTGCTACTAAAAGGAAAAGCCGGAAGCAAATGGATAAAGAATAAAAGTAGCATTTTTTCAGAGTTTTTTCGAACGGTTTTTTAAATCAATTTTTTGAGGCAGGTTTTCTCTCATTCGATCTTAATCTCGCTACAGTCAAGTCAAGTCAAAATTATCCATCTTTTGGTCCGAACATTTCTTTGAAAATCTTGGATACCATTATTGAGTGATGGCTTTCCCACGCAAGCGCTTGCAATGGTGGGTTCAGCACGCCTGTGTAGTATGAGACGAGCCAAGGTCTGTGATTCTATCCTACACACCTGCACCCCCTCTATTCTGGTGCAGGAATGGCAGGAGAGCTCTCTCAAGCTGACTCACAAGCTGACCCAGGGGTTCACGTCCCGCATGTGTTCAAGGCAGTGTCTAGGGCTGGACTGACTGGCTGTGCTCCGGCGGCGGCAACCCATCCGTGCCTCGGCTTCTGTCTTGGCCGATTTGGGTACGGGTTCCGTCCGGAAGTGAACCTGTGCCTATCAGGTACCTCTGGCCACGGCTCTGAGGAGCAGGTAT
>NIVC01000169.1:768096-775307 GCA_002269645.1 Macrostomum lignano | reverse complement strand
TGGTGCAGGAATGGCAGGAGAGCTCTCTTCAAGCTGACTCCAAGCTGACCCAGGGGTTCACGTCCCGCATGTGTTCAAGGCAGCTCTAGGGCTGCTGGACTGACTGGGCTCCGGCGGCGGCAACCATCCGTGGCCTCGGCTTCTGTCTTGGCCGATTTGGGTACGGTTTCCGTCCGGAAGTGAACTGTGCCTATCAGGTACCTCTGGCACCGGCTCTGAGGAGCAGGTATCACCTCTGACCGTACAGGGTATGCGGCAGTCCGGAGGCTCCAGAGACAGCCTCTTGTCCCCCTCAAGTGCCAAGTGTAGCACTGCGCTGATGGTGCTTTGGTTCGGCCTCTGGTTTTCCAAGCCGGGAGCCGGGGAGTTTCACGGATGCTAGCGGTCGGGCCGGTAAGGGCTTAAGCCACCCCCGGTCGCCACTCTTGGCCCGGCTGTTGGGTTTGGGGCTACGGCCCAGCAGCTCTCACCTCTAGTCTAGCTGAGTCAATTTTAAGTCAAGTTCCCACGCAAGCTCAGAAAGTTATCATAAATTCGGTAATTATTATCTCATCTCTTTCCATCACTGATATCCTTGATGCTCCTCTGAAAGCCTGATTTGAATTTTGGTTGGCGCCGATTTCCAAATGATTGTGGCGCCAAATAGCCTAAAAAACAATCCCTAATTTTTGGCACAACTGTTTGCCCACAGGGCGGGAAAGAATCTGAAAAAGCTACCCGTAGGGTTGACATTTGTGTAGGTCCAAACTGTGTCATTCAAATTATGTCAAGAGTTTGCGTCCTATCGACTTTGGCTGTTCTCAAGTATGTAGTTTGCGCAATTAAAAAAGATAAATGTAACGTTTAAAATGCTTGAAACAATTAGTAATTGACCCACTTCAACTAATCGATGCTTGACAATGGCAGGGAGTTTTAGTTTTCTTGAACAACTTCACTCTTCTAGTGACTTTCTCCCTGAGTATAAACAGCTCATTATACAAAGGACCATTATAAGTATATTCGAATGACTATATAATAAAATAGAATTGTTTTAAAGGCAATGTTTAAAGATTTATGAAAACTGAGATTTCCCTGCAACTGCAGCATCTAAGTGGGTGCTGATATGCTAATGCGATAGACTATTTTAGTCATATAGCAACTTTTTTGGATTATTCCGACTCAGTTAATCCGTTGAAGCGACAGGCCTCAGATAAACGTGATTAAGCATAATGCGCCCTTTTGAATGCTTAATTATAATAATATTGAATCAATTTATTTGACAAAGCAGGCAGAAGTGTTGAAATTATCTCAGATGTGGGTGAAGACACATTGACAGGTGTAACAACTGCAGGCACACCTGTTGCAGTGGCGTGGATTTGCATATTGATATGGTTTTATCCAATATTATCTGATAATTAATTTTCATCAGAGTTGCGCGGATTATTGATTTTAGCCAATGCATGGTGTGTGCCTAGGCGTCATAGGATAGACAGAGGCGCCATAGGATAGACAGTGGCGTCATAGGATAAACAGGGGCGTCATAGGATAAACAGGGGCGTCATAGGATAGACAGGGGCGTCATAGAATAGACAGGGGCGCCATAGGATAGACAGAGGCGCCATAAGATAGACAGGGGCGCCATAGGATAGACAGAGGCGCCATAGGATAGACAGGGGCGTCATAGGCTAGACAGAGGCGCCATAGGATAGACAGGGGCGTCATAGGCTAGACAGGGGCGTCATAGAATAGACAGAGGCGCCATAGGATAGACAGGGGCGTCATAGAATAGACAGAGGCGCCATAGGATAGACAGGGGCGTCATAGAATAGACAGGGGCGTCATAGAATAGACAGAGGCGTCATAGAATAGACAGAGGCGCCATAGGATAGACAGGGGCGTCATAGAATAGACAGGGGCGTCATAGAATAGACAGAGGCGCCATAGGATAGACAGAAGCGCCATAGGATAGACAGGGGCGCCATAGTATAGACAGAGGCGCCACGAGAAGCAATACGAGGAGAATTCGAACTCAATTACCAAACTCTGAAGCTAACAACAAATGGATTCTCATTGGCTGCTCAATCCGCTGCTCAAATTGAATCTCATTGGCTGTCAACTCGCGGGTGGCGGCAAAATTTTGAGCAATCCGACTGAGCCGCTCCGCCTGACCCCAACATCCCCGCTTCTGGGATAAAAGTCTACCCCACAGGGATGAAGAACTGCCGATATACCAGGTAACACTTAGCACAGCTTCTCAAATTCCAACCTTGAGTAAATAATTGGCTTAATATCTGCTGCATCAATAGTAAATTTCGTGAGGCTGTTCAGCCGCTCGGCGACACTGAAGTTAAAACTCTTTGGAAAGAAAGGTGAGCGCAATTACTATTAGTTAAAAGAATTCGTAACTGATTGTTTGTCATCTTTATCTCTAGCTAAGCTTTGAAATATTTGGGTCACAAACGCCCTCCCAGATCCTCAGTTGCTGGGCCAGCCTCCCAGATCCTCAGTTGCTGGGCCAGCCTCCCAGATCCTCAGTTGTTGGGCCAGCCTCCCAGATCCTCAGTTGCTGGGCCAGCCTCCCAGATCCTCAGTTGTTAGGCCACTGCTTCCCAGATCCTCAGTTGCTGGGCCAGCCTCCCAGATCCTCAGGTGCTGGGCCAGCCTCTCAGATCCTCAGTTGCTGGGCCAGCCTCCCAGATCCTCAGTTGTTAGGCCACTGCTTCCCAGATCCTCAGTTGCTGGGCTAGCCTCTCAGATCCTCAGTTGCTGGGCCAGCCTCCCAGATCCTCAGTTGCTGGGCCAGCCTCCCAGATCCTCAGTTGTTAGGCCACTGCTTCCCAGATCCTCAGGTGCTGGGCCAGCCTTCCAGATCCTCAGTTGCTGGGCCAGCCTCTCAGATCCTCAGATGCTCTTTAGGTTCTCAGACTGGTCCAATATAAGTTTCTTAAGTCCTTATACCTATATAATTTGCGGTTAAACTATTTTTCTCAAAATATATACAATGCCCCGAATCCCGACGACTTCTGAAGGTCACACAGTCTCAGAGTCGCGAGCCAAATCGCTGAACACAGACAAATATAAGACAAGACAAATAAGAATGGACTTGTTATAATGAGCATCATCGCGCTTTACAACAAGTTACTAGATAAATCTAGTTTTATGACAACGGCTGGGGCTGGACCAGTTTATTAGTGTAGGAATATTTATTACAGTCAAGTCATGCAGTTCCAGTTTTTTGAGAAGTTATGCTCCGATGGAGGGAATAGATATTGTTCAAGTTCGAGGGGGGGGGTGGGTGGGGGCAGTGGCCGCGGGACTGCAGCGCAGCCTTAGGATATACCTGTTGTTGTCTCGTGAGGTGTGGGGTCCTGTCTGTGGTTCCGCAATCCTCTATGTTGCATTGGTATGTTATATGCATATACTATATATATATCAATATATATATATATATGTGTAATCGCGGGTTTTGCTTAACGGTCTCTCAGCTGCTCTACCAACCGGACATATTATAAATATAAAAAACACTATAACTACGAGTATGATGCATATACAGCAAGCATTGTATATAGAGGGCCCAATTATTTAGAAGCTGAAGCAGTGATGCGGAACGAGCAAAATGGGAGGATGCCAAACTCGGTGATTGTCCGGTTTTGTGAGACCTGCGTTGTCTGAAGTCTGGGGCGATGTCTGAAGCGTATCTATCTATCTATCTATCTATCTATCTATCTATCTATCTATCTATCTATCTATCTATCTATCTATCTATCTATCTATCTATCTATCTATCTATCTATCTATCTATCTATCTATCTATCTATCTATCTATCTATCTATCTATCTATCTATCTATCTATCTATCTATCTATCTATCTATCTATCTATCTATCTATCTATCTATCTATCTATCTATCTATCTATCTATCTATCTATCTATCTATCTATCTATCTATCTATCTATCTATCTATCTATCTATCTATCTATCTATCTATCTATCTATCTATCTATCTATCTATCTATCTATCTATCTATCTATCTATCTATCTATCTATCTATCTATCTATCTATCTATCTATCTATCTATCTATCTATCTATCTATCTATCTATCTATCTATCTATCTATCTATCTATCTATCTATCTATCTATCTATCTATCTATCTATCTATCTATCTATCTATCTATCTATCTATCTATCTATCTATCTATCTATCTATCTATCTATCTATCTATCTATCTATCTATCTATCTATCTATCTATCTATCTATCTATCTATCTATCTATCTATCTATCTATCTATCTATCTATCTATGTCAACTCAAGGGTGCTCCGCATTGAACCCCAAAATTCCTTTGCTAGCAATTTTAATCCCGTCATCCAATTTCAATCGATCCCTAAGCCCCGGGAGCACTGAAGCTTTTATAATCTGTTTGCCAAGAGACCAGGCATTTACCATTAAACATCGCTATGGCAATATTCCCCATAAGCTTCCATTTATGCATTGCTTAGTTCCCCCTAGCGGCATAATTTTAAGTCTTTCATTTTATAGAATCGAGGATAATTCTCAAAGCGTTACCTGGGATTCAGTGGAATTTAAACCTGTCCCCTACTGCCCTAATGGTCACAGACAGACCGCCCATGACCCATTTATTATATTTTAGCCGGCAGTTAAACATTAAAAGCTTGACCTGTGCTCAAATTATAGCACAGACCCCAAGGGGGAGGGAGCATAGCCAGGTAGGGAGAATTGACGGCAAGATTCGTGCTCCTATTTCGATTCTCAAATATTTCCCCGAATGGAGGTCCCCTGGACCAACAAGGCAGCTCCACGACCGTCTGTCGCAAAATTTTTTTTCAAATCGAGCAAAGTGTAGCCAACTTTGATTGATTGCTGGTTAAAGATTTTTGAAATCAAATTTTTGGTTATTCTTTACTTTGATCTATCAGGGTCGGAGTATTTTAACTGTTGGTTTTTAATATTCTGAGTCTGAAAAAGCAGAAATGAGTTTTGTGATTTGTTTGTCCACATTTTTCAGCTATCTTCGTTCTATGCATGTACATGATTTGAGCAGACACCTGAAGTGCTCAACCCAGTTTGAGTTCTTACTTTAGCTGGCGGACAAGTTTGTTATCAGCGTGACATCTGTCGCTAAAATTTTTATTTTTATTTTTATCAGTTAGTGAGCCACATATTAAATCAGGCAAGTCAAAAACGGTACTGTCTGATACTCGTAACCAAAAGAAGTCCAGAAGTTACAGTAAGCCCCTCCCCCCCCGGCAAAACTTCTTACTATTCGATTGAAGACCTTCTTGCGCAACTTTGCTTAGGGAAATTCTGTTACAAGAAAACTTCAGTTGCAGGCAAGGCACTCGCTATAAAGACTATTCGAAGTAATTTTTCTCAACATACTTCAAGAGCCTCGAGGAGACCAGGGAGAGATAGATATAGAGGGCATTCATTCATGTTTTATGAGCAGCAGTTGAAGATTCTGGCGCACATATAAGGGCCGGTAATGAAGTTAAAAGCTGTTAACTTCAGAGCTCCAGCCTCCGCGTAGGAATCTTCTTTCACTTCATCGCGGAGACGAGCAGAAAGAGAGACAGATGTGTGATCGCACAAGTGCCCGCCTCTCCAGTTTTTAATGATCAACTCAGCCAGTTTCCTCACACGTTAATTCTAGAAGAAGTCTGCCAGTTTCACTTCGGCAATAAAGAAATAATTACCTGCATATATGCTCTGCCTTTCTCTTCTTTTTCGTCTTCTTGCTGGCCTTGGCCGGATATTTTTTATCACTTTACAGCACGCACGGATTTCTTATAGTGTCAGACTCTCCCTCCTCTGCTTTTTGCTCTTCTGCTTTTGGCCCAAAGCTCAAAAGAGAGAGAGAGTGGGTCTGAGAGGGCATCCTTCTTTGTGCTGATGTCTATGGCCAAACTATCAACTTGGCTGCCTTTTTCGGTCCCTGTCTATATGTCTATGGCCAAAACCGAATCTACTGGCGCCAAAATGGCAATTCTCGACTTGGCTGACAAAAGCAATGTATGTTCTAGAAAATGGAGTTTTGCCATAGACGAAATCGGTCGAGTAAAGTCCAACGTCCTTCTAATAATTCAGAGCTGGGTTTCCAATCCATATTTACAATTTTAAGTGTCCATGAGCCGTGTGTTTATAAAAGCTGTTGCTTATCTGCTATAGGATCTCGAGTCAGATGAGGACAGCGCCCCCCCCCCATTAATAGGGCTATTTATATGCCGGCAAAGCATAAAAATGAGACAAAGGGACAATTGATAAAACACTTCGGGTGCAGTCAAGTCCAGGGTCCTTCACTCCTAATTGAACTTTTGCACTTTTTTTAAGTTGAGCATAAAAATAATAAAGTATGATGAAGAGAGCAATCATACAGTTGAAAGCGTATTTGACATCATAAATTCATATAAAAACTTGGCTTCCTTGTAAAACACCCTCATGACCTCCCTCAACTCAGTCCAATGCTCGACTCTCACGATCCCCTATTCTTGTCTTACCTTTGACCTAATTCTACAGATCTCGCAGGTCCCAGATCCCCAACTCCCAGATCCCCAACTCCCAGATCCCCAACTCCCAGATCCCCAACTCCCAGATCCCCAACTCCCAGATCCCCAACTCCCAGATCCCCAACTCCCAGATCCCCACCTCCCAGATCCCCAAGTCCCAAATCCTCAACTCCCAGATCCCCAACTCCCAGATCCCCAACTCCCAGATCCCCAACTCCCACGATCCCCAACTCCCAGATCCCCAACTCCCAGATCCCCAGCTCCCACGATCCCCAACTCCCAGATCCCCAACTCCCAGATCCCAACTCCCAGATCCCCAACTCTCAGATCCCCAACTCCCAGATCCTCAACTTCCATGATCCCCAATTCCCAGATCCCCAATTCCCAGATCCCCACCTCTCAGATTCCCAACTCCCAGATCCCCAAGTCCCATATCCCTAACTCCCAGATCCCCACCTCTCAGATTCCCAGCTCCCACATCCCCAATTCCCAGATCCCAAATTCCCAGATCTCCAACATCCCAAATTGCATTTCTTCATCACCCCCTGATCCCGCAGGCAAGCCGCATGACAACAGCCACCGCCAGCTCGATGAAGTGTGAGCAGTCCGCAGAAGCTGGAAGCTCCGGCACAGCAGCCGACCCGTCAGCGGCCCAGACCGCCTCTGGCAAGGTGCCAAAGAAGCGCGGCCCCAAGAAGAA